>JAPYZO010001787.1:16264-47313 GCA_030522905.1 Torymus flavipes
GGCCGTAAATCTGTCTTCGCGGAACAAGCGACTGAGGCGGCCGCACAGCGACGGCGGCGGCGGAAGCATGGAATATTGAAAGGCGTAAAATGAAAACTCACTCCAGAAAATATTCTCTTTGAGCTTAATTTAAAAACTAATTCCGCCCGTGAGAAGTTATTGTACATTCCAACGTTGCCGATTTTAAAAAACGGCGTAAAGCTTTACGTATTTTAAGCCGTGTCGATCGGCATTTACAACGACCGTTTATATTATATTCGCACTCGAGTATTATGGAAACATCGATGCACCAATTGCATAACCGTTGGAATACGAATGCGATAACCCATAGTGATAAC
The DNA here is from genome assembly GCA_030522905.1 of Torymus flavipes. Taxonomy (NCBI): domain Eukaryota; kingdom Metazoa; phylum Arthropoda; class Insecta; order Hymenoptera; family Torymidae; genus Torymus; species Torymus flavipes. The sequence continues at coordinate 16,603 of JAPYZO010001787.1, forward strand.
ATTCCCACACAAATCTCCGTGACGTTCGCACACATTTTTATGTAGACCAGCTACTGTACATGTGTATACCAGAGAGATGAGAATTCAGTATTTCAATGCAAGTTTATTAAACTAGTCCGAAAAAACGTCTAGGGCCATTCATCATCCGCTAACCGTCGATCTGCGAGAGACGCTAGACGCTCGCGAATCGTCAGGCTATAAATATGCGTTAAAATTCCATTTCGCCGAATGAAGTCACGCTTCGTAAAAAGCGTCAACGGCTCTAATGGTGTCTCTCTTTTAAAATCTCGGTTTCATCATATGCGCGGCCAGGAATCCCGTTAGAATTCGCGACTGGCTGCTTTATTATTAATTATATTTTTACTGCAAGTCGCGTAGAGAAAAAATCATGATGGGTTTGAGGTTTAGAAACGTTACATAAGGGATTAGAGCAAATGAAATAACGTTTTTTTTTAAGTACGAAGTATGTCAAATAATCGTTGCCAGTGGCGCTTTATGAAGGCGTAAAAAAACTACTAATTTAGCACGAGTGACATCACCCGGCAGCTTCGGATATCGTACTATTATAGTGTATTCCTTTAGTTCATTATCTTCGCGTTCATCTGCGCTGCCCTACTAACGGATTCGGATGGAATTCGCGTAGTTTTAATATCATCTCTTCAAAAGGTGATGCATCATAAAAAAAATTTTCATGTAAAAATACTGCTATCGTAGATCAGAAAGTCACTTCATAAAAGACTATCTTGAAATAGATCTTTGAAAAGAATTTTGTCCAAACCTGTCGTTTACTAAAAGTTTCTTTTTAAATTTTAAATATATTTGCCACTTCAAATTTACATATTTATGCAGACATTTTATAAATATTTTGAAGTTTCATTATGCGTTATTTATTTTGCTGACCGTCAGCAATAAGACGTAATCGTTATTTCCCTGAAATTCTTATATTACCTATGACACAAGAGGTATGTATGGGACGATGCATCATTGCTTAAATGTACATTCACTCGTATAAGATCCGTGCCAAAAGTCGTTGTATAAATAGTATATTTCTCACTTCGACCAATAAAATACTTTCAAGAATTACACCTTCCATAAAAATGTCACACACAGACTTCGAAGGCGAAAACAAAAACAAAAATCTCGACTGCACGTGCATTCTTTTAATCACGTATCAACTTTTTACGATCATTTTCTGTATTCAATCATTTTAATCCCGCAGGCCATTACGCATAATCCTGACTCGTAAAATCATTACACATCGTTCTGAATCACAAAACGACCAGCCGCGCTTACCCCATCCCACGCCAGCAAAAACAAAAAAAATAATTTCTATCCACCGCTAAGCTTCCCCGTAATAATCTCATATCCCGCAACAACCGATGCAACCTCTCTCTCTCTCTCCCTCATTCCTTTTATTGTTATCCGGTAGCCGCCGCGGGTGACAAAAAACAAAAAAAGTCCGCAACGGCTCATTAAAAGCCTATAATTATCCGATACTCCACGGCAAAAAGCCTATACGTAAGGGCACATGATCTCTACATCTTCATCATCGCCAGAACCAGCAGCAGCAGCAGCAGCAGCAGCTGAGCGTATAATGCATACACGCGCGATGATGAGTACGATAACGCGTGCTTGTATGCCCCGGTATACTATCACACGCGCAACATCTGCGTTTTACAACTGTTTGCTGTACATATATATACACACACGCATATACGCAGGGGGGAGCTACATCCGATTGAATAACCACATACGCGGGTGAGTCTCTTTTCCGATCTCTGCGATTCTAGATGATGACGACGCAGGAGGCCTCATGCAGTCTAGCTGAGAGCGGGAAGTGCGCACGCGCGCGGGACCAATGGGAAATAACAGGGAGGCTCTTTCTGCCTTGCGAGACTGAAAGGCGCAACTGTCGGTGCGATCGTGAGGTCTCAGAGGAAGAGAGAGTAATGCGCGCCGCGGGGATACCCATCGTGTACCGCGTGTGCAGCGCGCGATTCGGATTAAGACGTTTGAGCTGAGCGTTTAGCGTTGGCATATGCAATTCCGCGGTGATGATAGAGCAAGTGTTTGATGAGTGGCGATTTAGGGAATAGCACTAGAAAGGTCAATTTTCGTCGATTAGGAAGCGATTGTCCGCGTTTAAGAAGCGTGCCTCGCTCGTCCCAGTTCGTGACGCGTTAGAAAATTACGAGCCATTTCGGTAAACGGACTTTCTTATCTTCTCGAAAAAACAACTACACGTCTTCGTACACACGCCAATTTATTCGACCTGATTTTTCCACCTTTCGCGGAATAAAGCCATAAACTCGAAAAAGTCAATCCACGCGCGCCGCTGAAAAAGATCCCCATCGGCGATTATATGTATACAGCTTCGGGGAAGGGAAAACCGCATGCGCGATGCGTGCTCAGGTTTATAAGGGAAGTGTGTGCTCTCTCGTCCGATGCATCTTATCGGCCGGCAATTGCGCAATGCGCGGCCAGACGACTCGGAGCCGCGTGGCGGCAGTACAGCAGTGGTTCGAAAATGAATGGCGAGAGCGGCTCGGGAATTATTGAGAAAATTGAGACGATTGGCGTGTTTATTGTCCTTGATTATCCCGTAGTTACGGCACGGGATTAGTAATAAAATGTCGAGCATGTGTAGTTGTGAGCGAATGGATGTTGTTGTTTATTGCATAAAGTCGGTGGAAGTATGTTGTTGATGGGGTTGATAATGAAAGGAACGTACTAATGAGGACGTTTTATTAGCTTTTAAAATTAGCCGCGTTATTTATCTCTTATAATATTGTTTGTATAAGTAATGCATTCTATCTGATTGGTTTAATATTCATTTCATTACAAAGAGACATTCGAATTATCCCGTATATACACTCTCGTAATACTTGTAAATATCCTTGTACATCATGATTAAAGCAATTTCTGAATAACGGATTTTCAATTTTGATATTTTCATTCCAACAACGTCAAGTGTCAGTATTTCAACACTGTGGTGAAAGCCCATTATATCTTCAGCAAACGAAACAATTAAACCCATCATCGTCAAGAACCGCGAGTGTACATCCCACAAAGACAGAAAAGAAAGAGGAAAAAGAATTTCACTTGAAAAGTGATACTGCGGCCGTCCGGGGCAGCCGCTTTTTTCGACCTTACGAAATGAAATTCAAACAATTCATAAATTTATACACACAGACGGCACAAATTGACGCAATCAGACACACCCGCAAAAAGCGGCAACACGCGCGCACGCGTATATCCACGCACCGAAAGAAAGACAGCCGCACGCGCTCTCGCGATTACACGTCCGAATGCGCGCGCAAAAAAGAACCGGTCGCCGTGGCGTAAAGCGCATCCGATTCGGACCTTATAACTCCTCTCTCTCTCTCTCGTGGCATGGCGAATTAATCGGCAATAACTCGCGTGCACGCGTTTATTAAGACGCAGCTCGCTCGCGGCGTCGCCGCTGGAAAGGCGAGAAAAAGGTAAGAGCTCTAGGCGCGGAGATAAGAAGCGGAGCGGAGAAAATTCTAATATGTACACACATACACGGAGCTGACCTACAGAGATAGTGCATATATCAGAGGAAGTGCGCGTGGATGGAAAAGTGTTTTCTTCGCTATAATACACGTCGGTGCAGCCCGGCTGGAATTCCAGAGGAACGCGGAAAGCGTCGAAGTTCGCGCGTGGGGAGAGAAATGCGTAATTAGAGCGGCATTTCGCACAAGAAGTTTATTGTGTGCAGCAAAAAGTCCGCGCAACGCTTCCCGATCCCCGCCCCCGGGTGATCCAGTTCGGCCTCTTTTTCCGACCGCACGCTCGGCCTTCTTGCGGGACATGAAAAATGCATTTCGGATATACGTAGAGCTCTCTTTTTGGCGAGCAATGGTGTCACTGTATATACACGTTAATTTGCGTGCGAGATGGGCGGTCGTGTTGCGTAATTGCTATACTTGAATCAACGCGAAGTGGCTTGTAATATTTTTTATTCTTGCATCGCGCGCTTTTTTAATGGTTTTTCAATGCAGAGTAGACGTCTTTTTTTAGTACCAGCAAAAAAAGATACACTAATTACGAACGAGATGATTCTTGCTTGTTAAGATTCGTTAGATATTCTATAAGCGTTTTATAATTTGAAAATTATAAGATTTTTAAGAGCGCGGTATAATTGCTGATAGATCGGTCAGCATAGATCGGTAGCTGGGAGAGTCGTAACTTATAATTGCATGGTATAGCCGTATACAAATTAATCATCTTTACTACGTTGTTTCTTGGAATATTATTCAATAAAACAGCCGCCGCGGATTCTCGGATCGTATAAGGCAATGTGGATTTTTTGCACTGATTTAAGGCTTCCACGCCTGCGATTACTCTTGCGATTTGTTTATCCAGACGGCGCCAAAACAGCTCGAGTCTGTCGATACGTTACACTTCTGCTGTATTAATAGTACAGATTGTATTGAATAACTTCTTTATCCGTCGTGCGGCGGTTTTATAATACTCGCGGCTCAAATATATCCAACGCATTGGCGTAAAAAGACATCGGGTTTCTTGTTCGAGCATTCCTTTCTAATTAAATCCCTTCAATTGCCGTTAATCACGTTACGGCGCGAATAAAGAAACGACTCAATTGTATCGATATTAATCGTGTCTATTTATATACAATTTGTATCATATAATACTTTCCATATGTTTTTTCTACTTGCAATAACCTCAGTGCGTTTATCATAAAACCACGACAGTAAAAATTAGCATGGAAATCGCTAATTTTTATTATTCATATATGTTTTCCTATGTGTAATAGTTATACATCTTCTCCCTGCGCGCGCACTTACACCGTTTATCTCTGAGAGGAAAAACAGAAACATATTTTCACCTAAGAATAACTTTCAGCGACAAAGTAATTAAAACTAATGATTATTATAGGTTAACTCTCGCGCTTAAGAGCGCGCGAAAGCGCTGATAAGAAAGAGCAGCAAATGTACAGGACCGTTATTTCACCGTAAATTCTCTAGTTACACGCCGAATCCGAATCCTCTTTTAAATTCAGCAATTCATAGCGGCCACAAAACGCGCGAAGCGCTGAATTAACATGCCGACCTTGTCAAAAAAGAAAGACAGACAGCTACATTTGAATATTGCATGACACCTCTATTCTTCGGCCGCGACAATAGCCACCGTCGCGACACTTTTCGTACAAACTCATATTGGCGCCTCTCACTTTTTTCGCTTATAAAGAAGAAAAAGGAGAGTAGCCGTCATAATGCCTCCTACTATACGCTGCACGTGTACAACCTGACGATCGACGGGGCGGTGTGTATGCTGTATATATTAACCGCCCGCGATCACTCGTCCACTCTGCCCGTGGAATATTAATGCATGCTCTCTCTCTTTTTCTCTTTGCGGCTTGTCTTTTTCATTCTACCGCCACGGCACAGACGGGTGTAAGTATCGTATAGCGCTCGGCGTGTCATCGCGAAATTCTACGCGCGCGCGCTTATCATCGGGAGCGCGCTTTACGGCCGCGCGAGCTTTATCGGGGCCTGTAAACTCTCCGCATATTTTTCGCCCGCGGTTTATCAGCGAGGATGGGATATTTTAGAGCGGTGACGCGCGCTCACAGAGAGGGAGTTGTTACGCGGCAGTTATAGATATACATGACGCTCTTTCCGAGCGGAGGATAGGTCGGGTTTGCGCGCGCGATACGAGGTTGAATGAGCTCGTGCGCGATTATATTATTGTTTCAGGAGGGAGATTGATTCATTGGATCGGTGAAAGGGTTTGGGTGGTATTGAAATGGTGGTAGAGCCTTGAGGAGATGGTTGTTAGTTTAGGGAGAGAGTGAGATGAAAGATTTGTTGTTTCGCGGGTAAGTTATAGGCTTTGATTGAGTCCGCGGGCGTGTATAAACATTTATTGAATTCAGATAGCGATTAGCCTTCGACTTCATCTTATAGCGCCGATTGATATACCAATCGGTGTTTATATGTGGACGCGTTACTTAATTTGTTGTATATCTTTTAAAGACTAAGTCTTTTGTATGGTTTCTTTATTTTGTACTTATGATGTGAAATGGAGAAATAGAGTATTAACGTTGATGATTTGAATAACAAAAAATTTTTAATTTTACAATTCGTATTAATCAGGAAAAGCACGACAATTTATAGTAAAAATTGCTATAATTTATATGGTAAAAATGACAAAATAATAGAAACTTTTGTCGCACGTTTACTATAAAAAAATAGTAATTTTTACTACAATATTTTTCTCTGTATACTATTTTTTAAATTTCGCCGACGTATAATATAATACAAGCAGCTCTTCACCAAAATCCGGCAAAATAAATCCCATCCTGGAAAATCACCCAAATCCGTCACAACAACAGCCCACACCCCATCCATCACACCTCGTATATACCTCCCACACTATAGCGTCGGCGACTCGGTGGCAAAAGCGCGGCGAGATTCCCGGATTCGTCTCTCATCCATTCGAAATTCAGCAAAAGCCTCGTGCACACGCGCCCGGAATATATATATGCATCCGCGCAAACCTGTATCACGACATACACACGTCATCCCGGTGCTTTCGTAACCGCGCGGGGATCCTCCCTTTTACGGTGATTCGCGAACTTTCAACAATACACTCTCACAAAAGAACCGTCGAGAGAGAAAAATCGTCGCACACACCTCACACGATCATCATCGTCATCACGCGTGCTGCACTTGAGCGTGCGTAAAGTATAAGCGCCACAGGGAGCGCGCGCATGATGAGAGTAGCGCCGCGCGCGCGCTTGAGCCGGCGAGAGCAGTCGTCGTCGTCGTCGTCGCTTCAGTTCGGCGCGAACCAGCAGCGAAGGACGACACGACACGCGCGCGTATAGTCGACGCACCGGCAGTCTTATTATTTTTTTCGATTAAACACGACGTGGTATTTTTTACACGACACGATTATTTACGATCGAGATTTTCATACGAAGAAGAAGAGGAGCAGGAAGGATTGATTTTTGAATAATTTTAAACGGTGCTGGTGATTGCGCTGCCAAAGGGCCGCGCGCGAAAATGACAGAGGCCCGAGGCGGGCGTTAATTTTAGTGGTGATTGAGAGAGAAGAGAGAAGAGTGCGTCCACACCGTTTCATTCATCATGTCGACGTATTGGGTATCGCTGCTGCTGCTGATGCTGGTGCTGATGTGCCAAGCAGGTAATTAATCCGAGCCGTCGCGAATCTGTCGCCAAGTGTGCGGTGAGAGCGCTTTTCGACGAATAGGAAGAGCTCGTCGATGGATTTAGAGAATAGAGCAGTAGGGTATTATTATAAGAAGCGCGAGCGCGCGTGTGTCCTTTTTTTCCTGCGGAACGCGGAGGGTCGTTGTGTAAAAGGCGGCGGTCCACGCGCAGTCGACTGAGAGAAACCAGTTTTTATTTCGCGGGCACGCCAAAATACAAGAGCTCGCACTGTATTATACACACACTCCTTTTATTTTAATTCGACGAAAAAAGCGAGTTTTACGGCCCAGAATCAAACTGCGCCGCGCGGTGTTTAAAATAATTGGCGCGCGCAGCTTAACGCACTTTATACCTATATCGGGTCGTTAAAGCGCTAAAGATATTTAATTCGATCGGCGCGGGCGCGAGAGAGGAGACTTTTTTTATAAAGTATGTGATATATGTATGTGTTGTGCGAATAATAAGACACAAGGATGTATCTGCGCGGATGTAGTGGGAGATATTTTCGCGCGCTGCTGTGTTGGCCTTAGGGTATAATTGTAGAACTGGCAGATGCAACTCGTCCTTATAAAGTTTATACGGCGCGTGCAGCGGCAGTTATGATAGCAGCTAGCGAACGAAGCAGGTATGCAAGTGCGAGCCGGTATTATACTTTCAATTGTGATTCCGAGGCGAGCAAATATTGAGTCACAGCTGCGGTATAGTGCAGCATGTTTCGTAGATACACAGTGTTTCTTTCAATGCGCTACTTCTATTACTTTTTAGTACGTTTCGTATATATGATGCGAGGCTGTTATTTTTTATGCACTCTGCGTGTATGAATTTTGAATACGTTGGTCATGAAGATATTGAACACATTATTCGTTTTATATTGTTATTTTCTTGGGTTGTGTATAGTAATTTAAAATTTATTTTATGGACAACGCGTTTTATTAAGTCAGAATTTTTTATAACCCCAAAAAAAAATGAAATTTTTCATTTGGAAATTTGGTTTTCGAAGCTTATTATAATAAATTCCTAGAAGTTAATCCGATCTCATCAAAACAAACCGAACAAGAAAAAAAAATTCAACATTTCCCCCCCAAACACCCAAAAAACGCAATCCATCTGAAAGATTACACGGCGACTCTCTTGCGCGCGTCAGCTCGATCGAAATCCAAACAAACACACGCAGAGCTCGCCCGCGCGGGCGTCTCCAGTATCACAGGCCGTATAAATTCGAGTAAAAAACCCTGCTTCTTTCTCCCACGCGCACTCTCCAATATACACACGTCTTTCTTCCCAACGACGGCAACGAAAAGGAAAAAGCGTAGAGCGAACCCACGCCGATCGCTCTATAACAACGCGAGCGCGGACTCATCGCTTTTGGCGCGCTCGCGCATGCATTGCATTCTGCAGGGGTGAGGTCGAGAAAAAACACGACGGCTGATGCTAGCAGCAGCCCCATCGCGAGCGCAACTATTTTAAGCCTCTCTCTAGACGCGCCAGACGCGTATATGTGTGTATTGTACGCAGCCTGCGAGCGCGCCTACGTTTTTCCTCATAGGGAGGCGTGCATCGCATTGTCCGGCGATGGCTCAATGAGGAAGAGAATAGAGAGAGTATGATGAGCGTATATGTGCATGCACGTCCGGTCGAGGAAGAGAAGATTTTTGGCCCCGAGCTGTAATGGGAGAGAGGTCAATGTCAGGGGAGCTGTGCAGCGGCTATAAATCCTACGCGCGCGTGTGTACCGAAAATCCGTACGTGAATGCGTGCATAGTAGGGAGAAAGATCTGTGTGAATGAATGGAGTGTGGAGGGCGAGGGAGTTGTGTTTGTATATGCTCTAGGGCGAGCGGTGTATAGGGTATAGTCGCGGGTGTTTAGGTGCGAAGAGATGCCGTATACGTTTTTTGGATTGTTTTTACGAGAGCGAGGTGTCGAAAATGGTGTTTTGATTGGTGGAATGTGTTAACGGGTATGGATGATTTGTTGGGCTTTTTATATTTCGGATTTTTTTTTATATATGATGCTTTGATCTCTGCCTAAATATTTGAGGATTTTAAATCATTTTAACATATAGTTTCGAAGTATTTTTAAATCATACGAACGAGGCGTTTAATGTGACCCGCGACATTTATAGATAGAATAAAGTACTACATTCGCTCGAAATGAGTCTTATTTAAGAGACGGATATCTGGTTCAGTAGGTTTGATTATATCTATAAACGAAGTAGTTTCGCGATGTTTAAAGGAAATCGGCTTCGGCGAACGCTAAACTTAACCGAATGGTTCATCGAATGCATGTTATAGGAATATTCCCAAGGCGAGATTCTCAACTAGCGCGCACGAGCCCTAATCGTTAAATATTATAGGCAAAATATTTCTCATCCGATTATAGTTGTGGGAGACTTAGCTTTTCAAACATACGATCGTTTTAGCTTAATTTATATATGCGCCTCGTGTACGTTATCCGCATCAGTCAGAGTCTTTCAAACCTAAGTACCATTCACATGAAAAATTTATTCCCATAAGTATACTTACATCCAGAATTTTTCATTCAACTACTCTGCAATCCCAAAAATCTCCAAATTCCAAACTGAATAATTCAAGCAATTTCCCAAAAATATCCCCCGATCTCCTCCGCGTAGATAAAATACTCTCGGGCAATAAGAGCCGTCGCGCGAAATAAAACGCGTAGGAGTCGACGGACTCGCTCCTAGCGAAAGAAAGGCTCTCGCGAGAGCAGATGCGATTTCACGGGGCATTCGACCCCTGCACAGTCTATTTTCAAATGGACGGCAGACCGTGTGTATACGCGCACACACAGCTCTTGGTGCATTTCGCGCTCGCTAGCGCGCGATGTCCAAATAAGGAGGGATTTTCGCCCGGCGAAATCCGATCAATGGTTAGTAGACCAGCGCTAACGACCGGAAAAGGAAATAATAGGACGCCTGTGGCCGTTTCGGCCAAGTTCGGAGAGGTCATTATTGGTTTGCGGAGGAGGCGGGGGCGCGCACGTAAGTTGGACGTGTGTAGAGTACGGCTGTCGAGGCTGTGGAATTTGATACCGAGTGAGTGTACAGTCGTGGTAATTTTACGAGATTTCGGATAATTTGTTTGTAACTTTATATGACGTTATGAAAGGGTTCCTGGAATAAGGGAAAGTCAAAACAAGTCTCTATAGAATGTGGGTATAATTAATTAATTTTTTTCATTGAAGAAAATAGAATGTTCAAAGATTTGTAAAATAATAAAAACGTGTTGTAGATCAACTAAGGAATGTTTCAAGACGTGCAAAACACGAAAAATTATTATGTCACCCGAAAAATCTTACGACTCGGTGTCATCTTCAATCAAACGTTGCGTTAATCTCGTATACGAAAAACTACACGCGCCCACGCGTCAAATCAATCTTCCTGAACTTCTTCGTCGCCGGTTGGCCCCCGTGTTTTACACACTCTTTAAAAATAGCCTCGTCTATCCTATAAAACGCGGAAAAAAATACTTCAATGAGGCAAGGTGTGGTCTCGCTCTACTCCCCCTCCCCTTCTCGCGATATTTCGATTTTATCGGGCGACTCTAAAATAGTTTCATCGCAACTCGTGCAGCCTCAAGTGTTTAAAGGAAGAGACGGGAGGGGAGGAAGGTTTCCTACCCGATAGAGACGCCAGATGCAGCGCTGCGCGCCGAGGTGATATCAGCCCGCGCGTAAAGTATCTTGTAACGTCTTTGATTCATCAATTAAAATATCTGTGATTCACGTAATACTTATGAGGTTTTCGATTGGGCGGAGGATGCAGGTTTCGGCGTGTAAGGCGGAGTTATATGTTTCAGTAGAGATTGGCAGGAAATGAATTTTGAAAGGGAAATTGAGTGGCTGTGGAGATGCGATGATGTGAAGCAGAGAACAATGAGATATTAACATTTCTATCTTGTATCGTTTGTAAAAATTTTTGAGAATATTTGAAAAAATTCTTTTTTCCAACTCGAAATCAACGTATAGCGTTTTCGACGTGGGCGTGCCATTACAATAAACATTTCGGAGGTGCAACATATATAATCGTATGCAATAAATTCGCGAACAAAACATAAGGAAGCCTGCGCTGCGTTATTTTTAACGTTCGCAAGCCTATTTCAATCACTGTGATGTGTACCCGGATGATGTCATTGTTTATTAAGTCACACGTATAGGCATTCAGCCCGTGAATCAGTGCTCAACATCCCGCGCACCGTTTATTTTGCCACTCGTCGTGTCACGCTCAAACGCATATAATGAGTGCGAACAAATTATCCCCAAAGCCGAGAGATGAAAAATCGCCCTTGCCCGCGCGCGGGCGAAAATAATCCTATATAACACGCGCGTGCCTTCGTCAAACTAGTCTCGCCGTCTAGTTAGTCGCGCGCGCTGCTACAAGGAAAACGCGTTACGTCGAATCTGCATGTGAAAACAGAACGGCTATAACTTCGAGCCGCACGAAGAAATCATTTGCGCGACGAAAATAGGCGAGAGAGCAGTGTGTATGCACGCACGCGCGCGCGAGGCGATACTATACTGGCGTCTGTTTAGAAGCGCAGCGAAGAGAGTGAGAGAGAGAGAGAGAGAGAGACGGACGAAAGAGTAAAATCCATCTGAGAGAGCAGTCGAGGCCTACATGTGATTGTCCAGAGTAACTAACGAACGTAACGATAGCTGAGCGCGGGTTTTGCTCTATTTTCGTATATATGAGAGAGCCTGTATATATATGCTCTTTACGAAAGTAGCTGTGAAAGGCATTAGTCAAGTTAGCGCTTTTCGGATAATTTTAACTCGACACTTCTTTTTTCTTCTGGCACACGTCGTCGTCGAACGTTACGTCGCCGCAACGGTATGGACTCGCGGCTACTGCCTCGTGTGTCGATATTTCGCAATAGGTGCGCGAGCGGGAAAAAGGAGAAGGAACTACTACACTATTATTCGTGTAAATATATAGGAGGTTTGTGGAATAAATTATGCTTTTTATTTGGCGAAGGAGGACGTTGGGCAAGATGTTATAGAAGAGTATGGCAAGTGTTTTTTTTCTTCTCCAGAGGGTGAATGGCCTGGCCGCAGGGTTCGGAGATAATCAATTAACGATTTAGCGACGAATAGGTGTAGAGAAATTAATATAGCGAGTGATGCGATAATAAATAATTTATCTGCATAATGGAAAGTGATCATTTGCTTGTCGTGATGTTGACTCATTCGATGGATGATTTAATTCGTAGATACTTTATCGCGGCAGCCAACTAATTACTATCACTCTTTCGGATTCTTTCGAATTCCTCGCTCGTATTAATGCATGAATTTAAAATTTAAATAAGACGTTTATGCGACTCGGAACCGAACTCTCATTTTCAGTTAATTCCCGAGTCAATTTCTACTTCCTAAATTACGTTGTAACATTAAAACAGTGATTCTTATATCGCTGAAATCATTCACGACGAGCGCCGTGCGATAAAAAAGTCACTGTTTCACCGTACACCGAAAAATTTACAATGCGCTCACTCGGCGCAGATAGCCCGAAATGGTAACAACATCGTGCGCAACGGTTTTCGCGGACTCGCGATTCCGGCCGATAATAAAACGCGATGCTGCATGAGCGCAGCGCATCCACAAAAATAACTCTTCGCCGAGAGAGAGACGTGCATACACACGTATACGCAGAGTCATATCAACCCCCATAAATCTCCGGGGCTGAAATTCAAAGGAGCGCGTACTCTCTAATACCCTATGCATCATATACGGCAGCGTATACACGTATATGACGTTAATACTATCGATAAATAATTACTGCGGTGAGATCGCTTATCTCTTTGGCTCTCGTGGGCGTGTGTGTATGTGTGTCTATGTAATATGCAAACGGCGCATACGCGCAGCGTTGGATCACTGTTACGTGGCACGGCGGCGGCCGTGAATCATTGCGGCGGTCTACATACGCTTGATTGATAGGTCAGTGCACCGCGCGCTAGCATGCCTATTCAGCCGAGAGAATAATACAAGAGTTCGGTTCAGATTTATATTGGTGGAAAGCGGCGGGTAAAGGAAGACAAGGTTGTACACGCAGGAAGGTGTATGTATATAGTTGAGAGTGTATGCAGGGGCGCTCGAGGGCCTTTCCGCTCTGGTCAAACAAGTCGCCGGGGAAGATGCGATCCTGAGAAATACTCCAGACTGTTAAATATAAGAGTGAGGAAAGAGGATTTTTTTCTCTTTTTCATTCTTCGATGGGAGAAGGTTCTGGCACGTGCGCGGAATTTTGCGCGGATAATGCAAATCCATTAAGCTTGTTGTTTTAATAAAGTGCGAAGGAATCGAAGACGTTTTGTTTCTTCTCGTCTAACAATGACGTGGAATAATTGCCATACCGGGACAATGGTTATAATATATCCATTGCCGTAATTGAGGTAACGAGGTAAATATCCATCAAAACGACGTACTGCAGTTATAAAATTATATATACGAGTGCGGGATCGTTTTACCCGAGACTGGGAAATTATATACGCCGTAGTGTGTAAATGAATTTAAAGTGAGCATGCGATAACGGATATTAATTTGCCGCGCCGATGATGATTAGTACTAAACGGCTCGGAACTCGAGGATCTCTATACCGACTAACCGCGTGATAAAAATATATATTTACCGAAGCTATAAGCGGTAGGCGAAAGGTTGAGCGGGTATTTTTCGAGCACGTGTCTGTTTGTAGAGAGAGGATTTTTAAAAGCCACGATAATGCAGCCGAGCGAACATGAGAAAACAAGGATAATATTTTTTTCGTAAAAGCGCGGTGACTGGGATAGGTATAGTGAGCGATTGAAAAGCGCGCGATGTTTTCAATTTATTCGCGCGGCAGCGGAGAATCGGAAACACAACAGTGTGCGACGAGAAAATACGAGGCGCGACGTGGAATATGAAAGATGCATGGCTTCAAAAATGTAGGCCACGTTTGTTTTTCTAATTAAAAGCCCGAGAACAGATAATGGACATTTTGCATATAGCAACGCGCGTTCGTTGCGGAATATTATTGCCGCGTTCGCGTTATTAATATTAAGCGCGGGCTTTTGCCGTTTAAAAGTAGTAATTGCAGGTCACACTTATCGGAAATCTACTTAGTTGAGTAATCATTGCCGTAGTGACATTATTTATTATACTTTTAAGTGATATTTTTATTCAATATCGCAAAAATGTTATAGCGGCGCGGAAAATACATTGTAGTCTAATAAATATACGAAGATAAAAACAAGTTACGTGTGGATGTTTATTCAATTTGCGACTTGTAGCTTTTAATATAGCTTGGTATTTTACAAAAAATATGTCAAGAATGAAACTATTTTCATAATCGTTGCATTTTCGATGAAAATTTTATTTTTTATTCTATTTTGAAATAATATTGAACAAATATCAATTCAAAATTTACATTTTTATCAAATAAATAATTGAATCCCCCTCTAAAATCTAACTTCCAAATTTCAGACACGAGCGAGGACCAGCGAGTAACCCAACCACGCACATTAAGCGCGGACGAAAACAGCCTTCAGCCTTACAATCCAGACGACGGGTACCCGGACAGCGACGGCGTCAGGCGTTTCGAGTGTCCAACCGGCTTCTTCCGGCTACGTGGTTTCTGCTATTACCTCAGCGCTGGCACGGCCGCGTGGCGGGACGCGCACTTCCACTGCACGGCGCGCAACGCTACACTGGCGGTGCTCAATCGCTACGGCAAGGATAAGTTGCTGCGGAGGTACCTCATGGGCGAGCAGTTCAGTAAGTGCGGAAATATTTAAGTGGATGGGCATGATGGAGGAGAGAGGCTGTAGAGTTGCTGATTTACGGGATTGGGGTGTAAATCTTGCGGAGGATGCGGGGGGCAAAGTCGTGGTGTGGAGATTTTTTGATTGGAAGGTTGAGTGAATTGATTGTAATTATATTATAATTGTGATGATGTAGATGGTTTAATATAGTTGGACAGAACCAGATAAGTTGGCGGGTTTTCACAGAAAAATTGTTTATCAGTTCCGCGCTAATGATAAATGTTTGAGTACGGTAGCTATCAAATCAAGGTAATCACGGCATGTTTAAGTATCTTTTAAAAGAAAGCATAGGTACACACGAGATATGGAGCTCGTAAATTGTAAGCGAGAAGAATTTTTCAAAATAGGCTCGTGATACAGCAAAAAAAAAGAAATAAATAATAATAAGAAAAAACTCATCAAGAGATATTAAAATTACATAATTTGGCAAAAGTATAATCTTTTGATAAAAAAAATACACTGCTTTATACTTTTACATTAAACCCAACCTCTAAGTACCTCCACCGCCTTCTCTCACATAACTCAACCGTGCCAATATAATACTCGAACGCGGACACGCTCGTGTGCATTTACAGGGAAGCTCGAGCGATGGATCGGTGGCATTTACAACTGGCGCAAGATGATCTGGGAATGGGGCGTCTCGGGCGAGAAGGTGCTATTTCAGAAGTTCGGCAATCCGGAAACAGCGATTTCCAAGAACTACGCCTGGCACTGTCTCGTGCTGGACCCGACGCAGGATTACATGTGGACGCCGCGCAGCTGCCTCGAGCACAAGTACTACATATGCGAGGTGCCCGCCGGCCGAATAGACAGAAGTAAGGATTCTTTTTCTCTCACCTATTACAGGCTGAGGCTCGAGGTTCGAGCAAATAAATCGGAGGCGAGTGTGTTAAAAGGCGTCGTTAAGGTGGGAATGTTTTTTTTTTCGCTTCGAGAAACTCCATTGTGGGATGGTGGCAAAGGTTAAACGAAACAGTTGCTTTTGACGAGGTTGTTGTATTGTCACGTGCAGTGCGCGCGGAATAAGAGGATGACTTCATCTTGGCGAGATTGCGTTGAAAGATTTTTGAAAAATATATATTTTGTAAATATAAGGTTACATAAGTTAAAAATCGTTTATTTTCAGTTTTATAATTAAATGATCTTTATCTTTGGTGTTTTTTTGTTTGATACCGCAGTTGATTTAGAATTTTTCGCGATAAAATTCAAGGCTATACGCTGCGCGTATAATCGTAACTTTCAAATAGACGCAAAGCGATGAAAGAAGAAAAAATCCTGAAAAAAAAAAATTCGCACAATGTAACAAGCCATAACTGTCAATACCGATGATCAAGGATAATAGCACAAGCGCTGCAGCTCCGACTTTTATTGCTCGAATTATCCCCTTCTTACATACACATCAGATTGATTTCGCAACGACACGACGTTTTTATAATTGCAGGCAGGCGGCGTAAGAGCAGCGATTCTCTCGCCCCGCAGAATCAGCTCCTGCGACCTGGGAACCGCAAGGAACGCGCTGACATGAAACAGCGACGACGCTTTAGAAACAGGTCCATGCGAAAGAAGCAAGCGCATCAGCAGCAGGAATGGATGCACGAGGACAACCAGATCTGGGCGCACGGTATCAAGCTAGGTTCGCGGCCGCCGCAAGGGTAAGCGTCACTACGTCCGACCCCCTGACTATGCCATTCTATTATAGACGTTGATTCGCGGAAGCGCCGAATTCGCTGGCATGCGTGCCTGCCTGATTCTTTTTTCTCTATGCGCGTGGCTTCGTTTCGTTTCGAGGGCGCGCGATTGTCTATATCGGGCGTGCGTAAACAAAGCATGGCAAGTGTGTAGGGCTCTGGAATTTGCGGTCACCGAATTTTTCCGAGAGATATACTGGCTCGGTTGCGTTTGGCTTGATTCATCGAAACGGATGTGGAAATTGGATAAGTAGGTAATTATTACAGCTTGTATGTAAATTAGGTTTTTTTTTATAGCGACGTCTATCATAATTGGCCTTCGGGTGATTTCGTTATTAGGTTGGATTAGAGAACGTGACGATTGGTTGGAATAATAGGCTTATATTTGTGTTTCATATATTGCGAGGAGGATTTTGGAAAGGTCAAATGTTTTGATGTTGTAATATACAAAGAGATCCATTCGTTTGAGGAAAGTCTGACAAGAGCCTTGAAATGTAATCTTTCGAGATTAAGCGACAAAATCGAAAAATTTTAATATGAATGAATTTTTTTTTCGAACGTATATTTAAATATGATTTTACGTAAATAAGGAATCACAAATTTAAGATGTAAATGATAGCTACATATCGAGCCAAGATTTTCTTTAATGAGCCCCATATAAATGATACTCATTACTCATCGAAGCATGATCAAGAAAAATTGACACATACACCTGTTGGCGAGCCGCGTTCCCACACTAAAAATAGCGTCAACCTCGTTTCTCCCGTCGGCACAATTAGCGGCTAAAAAAGCTGACCCCCCGGTGATCGAAGGAAAATATTTCGTTAACCCCGATCTCCGGGCAATTGGCGCATCTCGCAAAAAGCTTCTTCTTCCCTCCTAACAGGCCTCAATTTTCTCTCTATCGGTTCCAGCTCGAGGCGGACGATGATCAAGCACCAGCGACTGGGCCAAATCAAAGGGCCGCGTCATGGATACAAGCATCGTCAACATCAGCCACACCAACAGCAGCATCAGCAACAACAAACGAATCAGCCTCAGCAGGAACAGAAACAACAGCCGCAGCAGCATCTACAGCAATCGACTCCGGATACACGGATCTCACAAGTGACGGCAGCACCGGGCGAGTACGGCGCATTCCCAGCCGATGGCCGAGCCAAACCCGACGAGCAGCAACTCCAGAGTCTGGGACCTGACGTGGAGGTGCCCTTCCCCCGGCTCTTTGGCAACGACTTTACGCGAGAGGAGATCCTGCTGAAGTTATGAGGTGGCCACGCGATCCGGAAGCTTTCTCTGTCCTTTCTTTTTCTTTACTCGAAAGAGAAGGTGTAAGTTCTCGGCCGTCCGGTGAAAGTACGAGAAAAGGGGCAGGGACACGCGAATTTACGATTTGCGAGGCGCAGACGGAGAAAGACGCGCTGCTGCGCGAGAGCTTTTTTTGTAATGAGAAATGGTGACTCACAGGCCACGATTTTTGGTATTGTAGGTCGACGAGAGGTGTAAGCTTTCGTGTAAGTACGTGTAAGGAGGAGGAAGGCCAAGTATTGTAAACGAGTACCAGTGCGATTATACGAGTTTTGTATAATATTTATATACACGGAGAAAAAAATTTATAATTTAATTTTTTATTATTATTAAAAAATATGTAATTGTGTAATAAATTATATTTTATATATAATTTTAGTAAGACGATGATCCGTTCGTCAATTTTTCTCCGTGTATATAAATGAATATGTGCGCAAAGCAAACTTATGGATAGTTTATGTAAGCAAATATTTATTCGAAATCGACTTTCATACCTATAATATGTTTCTTTTCTAAATAAATTATTACACTCGATTGTAAGGCTAAACAAGCGTGCGTGCTGTCGACGCCGACGAGAGGGCAAAAGTCCTCGCTCGCTTCACACAAAAATAAATAACACTACGGTATGCGTATATAACACATATATACACAGACAGAGAGAGAGAAAAACTCAGCGATCGGGGCTGCATCACGTCGGTTGACAGTATACATGTTTTATTCATCCGCGAATCGCGCGCACGCTGCGGCGAGAGAAAGGGTCTACTAGTCGATGGACAGGAACTAAGCGCTCTAACGCATACTCGAGAGATGCGTTCGCGTAGCATACACACATATAGGTATATACATATATACGTTTAAGTAAGGGAGACCGCGGTGAATCGATCATACACGCACGGAGAAGAGGCGACGGAGCATTAGGTTAAGTACTTATTCGCGCAATATACTCTTCGGCATTCGACGAGCTTCGCGGAAGTGAAGAGAGTCGGAGATATACGTTCGGATTTGAAATTTAAATTTGTAATTGCGAGGTTTGACGAAGTGGCTCTCGGAGTTTTTCGTGAGAGGGGGAGCGGATGCGAGAAATTTTGGATATCGGAGTGTGTATTTTATGGATTTTAGTTTGATGATTTGAAGCAAATTATTATCGGATAAATGTGTTTATTTAGTTGCCTTTGAGATGACATTCAATTTATTTTGGGTGAGAAATAGATTGTAATGATTATATTTAAGCTGAAATTTGAAATCTTTGGCTTGAAGATCAATTTATAATTATATCTCGATAGTTATTTAGCGTTACGCATTTTTAAATTATTTAATAGCATTTTTTACGATTGAAAAATAAATTAGAATGAAAAATTTATTTTTGGAGTATTTGCTTCGGTTTCCCTTATTTTAAAAATAATTTAAAATGAATACATAAAGTATATTGAATTTGTATTTTTATAGACGTTAACGTAGTAGTAAAAGACTAGTTTAAACTATATTTACGATAAGTATCATATTTGACTGCAGATTAATAAAATCATCTTTTACTGTATGACCATTATACACAAAATGAAAAGCATTTGACGCCAAAGAAAATTACGAGTCTGATGTCACAAATTTCGTTCTATCCGTTCAAACGATTCGCGCTCTTTAATGCTTTTCGCGTGAAGAATCTCCTAATATATTAAATTACCAGTGTATTCCGCAATGTATAATGTTATCAAGGATATCACTTTAAGAAAGCAATCATATTCCTATTTTGTAGAGTATAATTCAAATAGATGAAATGTAACTAGCTTATTAACGTTATAAGTAACCGCCAAATCTGCGAGTGACATACGTAATCCCGAGACATTCGCATATTTTTTTACTGCATTGCTTGTAAATAATCATATGCGTTCATTTAATTGTAATTGCTTATTACAGTGTAAGAAACAATAATTGCATATTTGTATTAATAATAAATGCTTTGTATTATGTGTATGTGTAATTCTCTATATCCATTTCCAATAAAATGATGCTATGAAACTTATAATTACTATTATAATAGTCTTTTAAACAATTAAGTTTACAATTATAATAAATGGTACATATTCTTTTTAAATGTTAATTTAAAATAAAAATTGCTCTTATAAACTATTTCATGAAGTAAGTATAACATATTGATAAAATAAAACTTACCTTGATATATGTACAACGTGCATCTCCTTTTAGTTCTCCATCTTCATCTGTATATAATTTGATTTTGTCTTTTCCTTTTTCATCACGAGCTAGTAAACCACATTTAGTGACTAATTCTATAACTTCATCTAATGTAACATCTAGTGGTAAATTGGATATATAGACTGTTGTATTATGAGCCTCATCAATATCAAACCAACTCGGAGGTTCTTTAGCTTTTCTTTTCAGCTCTTCTTTTTTCTCTTGTTTAGTCATTTTCTTGGTTTCTGCTGGTTTAGTTCGAGGTTCAGGTGCTGTATCTGCAGGTTCACTTTCGGTTTTGCTACTTGTAGCATTAGAAGTATCAGTAAAACCATAACTCAACTGATATCTAGCCATGAAGTCATCATCCACCTGAAATATTGAATAATTTAATTTTATTATGAGATTTACTGAATTGTACATGAAGTGTATATGTATTTAAGAGAACATTTTCTTCAACCACCTATTTAAATTAATAAAAATTAACTTGTAATAGATAAATACATAAAAATAATACCTTTGGAAACCAGGCATTCTTTTCCCGATCCCAAAAATATGATGTACCATCTGCTGGATCAGTGTATATGTGAGTGTCATTTTCAAATCCATATATACCCTGTGCAGTTGGTTGTGTGGGAATACTTTCTTTTTCATCCTTGTCAGCCTTACTTTCATCTTCCTTCTCATCTTTTACAATCCATTCATTTTTTTCTTGGATAAATTTATATGTTACATTAGACTCTTTGTTTGTATATACATAATTTTTCCCATCAAATTCATAATTTTTCATTGCATCTGTTGTGTCAGCTTTATTTTCAGATTGTTCTTGAGGACCTAAAAATATAAGAAAATATATAAAAATATACACTCACATATAACATAAGTTTTGTTTTCATTCGGCATTAAATTAACATAGTTAACTACTTTAAGATTAAAATCTATTTGTTACTCACACCACTTATTTTCTGTACCATTCCAAATCATCTTTCGACCAGTTCCTGGTTCTGTATATATACATTTGTCACCTTCATAACTAAGGTGTTCTGTATAATTTTGCGGAGTAGAAGTTTGTTCACTAGATTTTTTAGTTTCTCCTTCTTCTTCCTCATCTGTGTCAAATTCTTCAACATCATCATCACTCCTCTTAGGTGTTGTTTTTGGTTTTTCTTTCCAAAATGCTTTTGGTTTAGTTATTAGAAATGGTGGAATGGATTTTTTTTTAGTTACATCTTCTTCTTCCTCCTCATCTGTGTCGAATTCTTCAATATCATTGTCACTCCTCTTAGGTGTTGTTTTTGGTTTTCCTTTCCAAGATGCTTTTGGTTTAGTTATTTGAAATGGTGGAATGGATACTGTTTTTGATGGATTATTAACATTTAATTCCTTATGTACTGAGGCTTCAGCATCAGTACTATTTGATTTATTTTCTACTTCAGGTTCATTGCTAGTAATACTAGAACTATTTTCTGCTTCAAGATTATCTTCTTTTCTTTTTATATCTTCTTCTTGATCACTCATTTTATTACATTAATATAAAATTCAAAAATAAAAAAGTAACTTTATGATACATTGAAAAGAAGTAGGTTAGATTTCGATCGTTTTTTACATTGTTTGCAATTTGAAATAATGAAAAACCAAAAATAGACGAATATGTCAAAATATAAATTTATACACTTTGTAACTTTTATGACAATATCGTTATGAAATTCGTAATCACTTATCAATTAATTTACAGTATGTTTACGAAAAGAAAATGTAACATACGTGCAGGTTATACACTTCATAATAAAGACTATGTACCTGCCTTATCAACAGTGGTATTTACAGATATCTATTTGTGGAACAATATGTTAGGTCGATAATAGCTTATTGTTACATATTTTGCCTTCACTTTTGCTCCATATGTGTGTTTATTCTATTTTGTAAGTTAATAATGAATTAAGTTCATTTAACTGCTTGTTGTAAATAAATTTCTTTAAAAAATTGAAAAAAGGTTAAAAAATATTTTATTTCTGATATCTAATATCTTACATTACTTTTTACTTATCTATAGATTTATACTTACTGCTCTGAAAACTTAACCAATTTTTTTTTGAATTAATTGATTTTTCAATCATGAATTAATTATAAGAATTTTAAAACTAAAATGCAAAATTTTACTATAAAAATTATAAAAATTAAACAACAATAGATTTTGTAAATATTTAATGGAAATATAGTATTTGAATTTTCCGTTATTATTTTCTATTCTGCGTATTGTTTTACTTGGCAACACTGGTTCTCCTTCTCTAAGGATCATATCAGAAGAAGTCAAGAAGGATGGAGCGGTTAATGATCGAACCACTGATGACTGACGTCGTTTGAGAGCTTTTGAATTTCGCTGTTCATTCTATCGTGGAGAGCCGGATAGCGAGCATCGAGTTTTATCTACATAACCTTAATCATTTCGCCAAAGAAAGTAAGGTGAGTTCAATTTAATTGCAGGGAATTCAGTGGATTTCGTATGAAATCAGTAATTATAAAAAATAATAATGATAAAAAATGATTTTTCTCGTATTATCGCATATCGAAAATGTAATTATACCAGGTTAGTTTCTTGGAAAATTTTTGATCGGTCACATGGGTATTGATTTACAAACATTTGCGAATCTATCCTATTACATTGGAGTAAGGATAATTGTTCAATGTCGATAATTTTTCAGTAAGTTATTTTTTATTTGAATTGGCTTACAGGTTTGCTGAAACCGCGATGCCTCGTGGTGGGGAAAATAAAGACGGCGAGAAAGACAAAGGCAAAGGTGACCACGCCGGTAATGCGGTCGGTGATGCCCACGAGAAACATGACGATAAGAGGAAGCCAAGGAGGTACAATCAGTACAACAGGAATCGCAATAGTAACAGATTTTACGGAAAGAATCGTAAGTTGTCCTTTTGCACAATTCATTTATTTTAGTTTCTATTTGAAGAAAAACAAACTGCTTTTAGTTCGGTATTTTGTAGAACAGACGGAAATTGCGTGAAAAATTCATTTTGCGTTCTTTTTTTATTACATTTAAAGATTTGTGTGATTATTAAAAAATCAAATTTACTACGTATTTTTAAAATACAGGTAATAAAATAACGTATTTTTTATAACATATATTTTACAGCATTTTTCTTACATTATTGAGATTTGTAGAAAATTAATATAACCATGAAGCATTTAGTATATTAAAATATTGCTTTGTAAATGTATCTTATTCACATTCTCTTATTCATATAATAGGAATATAATAATAACCTTGATAAGGCTCAAGTGCAACCTTAGGGTTTTGTTTACACCTGTGTTCTTGGAAATCAGTGATGTTTTCATATTAGGCATTTCTTATAGGTCACTACACTCAGCATGCCTGTAAATGTATCGCTTATTTGATTTAAGTATTTCAAAATAAAATCTAAAGTTTTATATTTAGAAAGTTCAATTGTTTTAACGTTTATTAAATTTAGTATCAAATTACATTTAGATCTTTAATTTTTCAATTTTTTAATTTTCTCAATTACTTTTAAATTTTAGGTAAAAAATATAAATTAAAATTTTTTTTTAATTCATTTAATTTTAATCAATTTTGGATTTCTTTAGGTTACCATGGTGGTGGAGGTGATAGAAGCTATTTCAAGAGAGCCAGATTTGATGTTGGAGAAAGGCTCAAAGAAGTTGATCTAGGAATCACAGAATATGTTGGAGATACTGAAGGATTCACCGGAACTATTAAGGAACGATTCACTGACTTTGTTGTTCATGAAATAAGTTCTACAGATGGTAGTATTGCTAAATTAACGAATCAAGACATACCACCAGATCCAGAAGATACTCTAGATGTAGAAGATCTAAAAAAAAAAATCCCAGAAGATGTATGGGAAAAACTTCAAACTGTTGCAGAAGATGATACTGTAGAAATTGATGTTACTAACATGGATAAAGATCAAAAAAGATGTATACATCAAATCGTTAAGAAGTTAACGACTTTTCTAAGTGAAACAAAAGAAATTGGCAATAAGAAATTTATTGTATTTTCTAAAGAGTATTCACAGAAATTTGGTAAGGATTTATAATACTTTTGACTTTAAGTAGGCTATTAATTTGATTTATATAATAAAATATGAAAAATTATTAAACATATTTTGAAAGCATAATTACAGATTTTATACTCTTATCCACTATGTTTAGGTACTAAAAATCGAGACAATCGAAAGGATTGGTCTACTAGAGGTGGAGATTATTGCCACTTTATTTTGCATAAAGTAAACATGGATACCATGGATGCATTAAATCAAATTGCTAAAGTCATTAGACTTAAACCTAGTATTTTTAGTTATGCTGGCACTAAAGATCGCCGTGCAAAAACAACACAATGGGTTAGTGTAAAAAAGATAAATCCAAAGAATATTATGAGTGCCACTAGATTAGTGAAAGGTGCTTATGTAGGAAACTTTAAGTTCGAAAAACTGCCTTTGAAATTAGGCAAACTTGATGGTAACAGATTTACCATTGCATTAAGAAATGTTAGTGCAGCAGATGACCTTATAGAAAAAGCAATGGTTTCACTTCGTGATAATGGATTTATCAATTATTATGGTTTACAAAGATTTGGAACTATAGCTGCAATTCCTACATATGAGATTGGAAAAGCTCTTTTACAAGGTAATGATTATATTAATATTTTTTTCAAACATCTTCAAAAAGTTAATATGATATTGAACTTATTTAATTAGTGGAATGTAAGAAAATTAATAATTAATGTAAAATCTCTTAGGTAATTGGAGTGAAGCAGTTGATTTAATACTGAAACCAAGAGAAGGAGAGCAAGATATGCATTTAGCAGAAGCAAGGGAGATCTACAAAGATACCCAGGATGCACGTCTTGCTTATCAAAAAATTGGTCGTACTGACAAGATTGAAGCTAAGCTTCTTTGGGGATTAAATATCTGCGGGCAGAAGAATCTTCAAGGAGCATTAGATATGGTTCCAAGGAATACGATGTTGATGTATATCCATGCATATCAAAGCATTATATGGAACAAGATAGTATCTAGAAGAATTAAGGAATTTGGACTAAAACCAATTGTTGGTGATTTGGTTTATGAAAATCCTGACTGTAAAGATGACGGTGATACTATTCACGATGATGTTCATCATATCGATGAAGAGGAAGGAAAGTCTAATTCTCATGAAAAAGCTGCTGATGACTCAAAAGAGCAGAAGACTCATGAATCTGACGCAAAGAAAGAAGACTCTGAAAAAACAACGGAGGTAAGTGCTGAAGAGCAGAAGAAGAGTAACTTGGAGAAGAAAGAGAATGTCAAAACCGAAGAAGACAAAAATAGTGACAAAGGTGATAATGAAAAACCAATACCAAAAGTTAAGGTTTTAACAGAAGAAGATTTGCCTAACTACACCATGGCTGATATCATCATGCCACAGCCTGGATGGAAGGTGACATATCCTCCATATGCACAAGCTTGGTTTGATGAACAACTTGAGAAAGATAGTCTTACTAAAGATTTGAAGCAGAAGAATAAGTGAGTATAATTAATAAAAGATCTTGGTTTTATCTGTGTTTATATTAGAATCTCCTTACTTGCTTTATTAAAACAAATGAAAATTAATCTATTTTAATTTTTTAGGAAGTACACTCTTTCTGGGTCTTACAGAAAAATATTTCAAATTCCACAAGACTTGAGCTGGAGAATCATTCATTATTCAAACAAAACTGATGATCTGATAGCTTCAGACATGGATGAAATAAGAGGAATTGACCCGCCTAAAGATAATCCAGGTATAAAGTGTAACTCATATTAACACAATAGTCAATATATCTTACTATATAAACTAATACATTTTTTTTTATATTAGAGGGTACATTCAAAGCGTTAATTATTCAAATGTCACTGAAACCATCTGCCTATGCTACAATGGCACTTCGAGAAGTTTTAAAATGCGACACTTCTTCTCAAACTCACGCTGCACAGTCAGCTGCATTCCACGAAGCCCACGAAAAGAGTGAAGAGGCCAAGAAAAAAGAAACAAGTAAAAGAAATGGTGAGGCTTCTGGGAGTGACGAAAATATTCCTCACGTTGAAAATTTAAAACTTAAAGATCCCAGCAGTGAAGACTTGGGTATGTCAACGGAAGACGAATCAAACGAAAAGAAAACAAATGTTTTGGCCGCAAGTAGTATACTTGAAGATTCATTGGCGGAGGAAGGTACAAAATCAAACGAGCATTCTGTCAACGAGTCGACAGAATCGACTACAGAAGAAAAATTGAAAGTAAATGAAAGTAATAAATCTCTTATAAAAGACGAGACTCGGAAACATCAGGTTGATGTTATAAACGATTCAGGTATTGAGACTGGTATTCTGAATGCATAAATTTTTTATGTACTTCACTACTCTATTTCATAATGAAAATTGCATACACGAGCCTTAAGTTTATTTAAAAGTCTGTTATGCGATTGAACTGATAGATTAAGTATATACGAAATATCGTTATGTTTCATATTTTTGATTATAAAAACGAATCTTTTTTAATATTAAAAATAAGAGGTTACTAGTCGTAAATTTACGATATAATAAATATAGTTTTTTGAATAAATGACTATTTTGATAAATGCTTCTACTAGTTTTTATACACAATACACAATCTCTTATCAAAGTCCTTGATTTCTATGATATCCATGGAAAAGATACCAGAGCGCTTGTTACATATGGAAAAATAATAGAATTTAATTTATTGTTACATGTAGTCGACTTTTCAGTTATTTTAATTTCATTTTTAGATGATATTTGCTCTATTTCAGAATTTTTTAAACAATTGTGAATCCGTAAATTACTTGAAGATGTAAATTTTTTCTTACATATTTTGCACTGTTTTGAATGAATACCTAAAACAATCGTGAAATATGTTGAGTAAATACTATTATTTTGTTAAGATATTTTAATTATACACATATAGAGAAATAGTTTATTTTTACCATTATGAAGTTCTACATGGTGGTGTAAAATCCTTGGTTTGCAGAAGCCTCTATAGCACACAGGACATCTTAAAGGCCAATTTCCTGTGTGGGAGTAGCTGTGCGCTTTTAAATCACCGGGTGTTGGAAAGGATCGATCGCATTCCGTGCATTTGTGTGGTTTCACCTAAAAGCAAGCATATGAATTTTGTATTTTTAAAAAAATTTTTTTTTTTATTAAATAATTCAAACAGATTTTAAAATTAAAGTATTTCTTTTTTCTTTTAAAAATCTTTATCAAATGTAAAAAAGAATCTAACAAAATCATACAGAACTGCATACGCAGTTTATAGCGAAAAAGACTAGCCTTGTAGTGCGTCATCCGATGGTAATACAAATTCGACGACGCGGTGAAGCGTTTTCCGCAGATAGGGCACTCGTGTGGTCTCTCGCCCGTGTGGATTCTTGCATGCGTGTTCAAGGAACTGCTGGTGCTGAACATCTTGCCGCAAATGGCGCAGCCGTGTGGTTTCTCGCCTTGATGGTTTTTCGTAAAAATACAATTTTTATGCAATTTTAACGACTTTGCTCTGTCCCTCTGCAGAGCGCGTTTGTCATCGTTGCACGCGTTTTACACATACCTGTGTGCGTTCTGAGATGTCTTTTGAGCAGCGACGGCCTGTCAAAATTTTTTCCGCACGTCTGACATGGCAGGCGCTTCAAATACCTGGCATTTTTCGAAGTCTCGCGTCTGGTTTCGCCGCGGCAGCTCAAGTCCAGCGGAATGTCTTGCTCTAATTTTTAGATAAAAAGTTATAATACACATTTTATGTAGAAGGGTGTATATGGACCAGTAAAACGAGTTTGGCCGCTAGTTTATATTGAGATACGAATTTTTCAAAGAGATTTATACGTCGCTACTATCCGCTCGATTAACATTATTTTGTAAATAATTACACGTGCAAGGTAAAGATTAATTTGTTTCGACGACATGTATAATATACATATATATATTTGCATAAAAATCCGTGTAGGTAATTAAGAAACTAAACGCAGGCCACTTAACTTTAATGAGATGCGAAAATAACAGTTATCAAATTCCGAGCTACATGATAATTTTCACTGCACTGATCCATTTTCTCGGTATGGTGTGGTCGTTAAACAATTAAGTAATAAAAGCGTATACATTTTTTACCTTCAGGTGTATATCCATTAATTATACGAAATAGCTTAATTTAAAACACGCCACCTTGTATTATATATTTTTATTTTACACACGCTTACTCAAAACCAAACAAATTATTGAAAAAAAAACTCACCAGACATTTCTCGTAGTGCGTGTAATCTCCAACGAGCTTTCGTACACGGCTACAGGGCAGAACTTATGCGCGTCTCCGGGGATCTAGGGCCGCAGGTGAGGACGACGCCGATCGCAAATCGAGGAAATATAGTCTTGCTCGGCGCATAATGCCGAGGGGGCGGCGCAAGTCTGCAGAGGCGGAGTTTTTACAACCCTCCGATGATCGACTCGCGCGCGGCGGATCTTTTTTATTGTGTTCGGGGTGTATTGGAGGCGAATCGAATGTTTCATTGGCGTGGTATTTGTAAAGATATGACTGTCAAGTTGAGTTTCAGGTGGGTTTTAAAAGGTAAAGGAATGATGGCAAGAATTTTCATTATATTTTATTTTTGTATTGAACAATTGTTATATTAGTATCAATCGTGTAGTGATAATTTCAATGTTATACGATTCATTTTTGTTCAATTATTGGATATACTTATTATTAAATTTTAAATAGTTTTTCTCGCACATTTTGAATTATTATATTGTATTGGATTTCGTGAGTATTTTTTCCCTTTACCGATTTCACATAATTTGAAAAACCTATGATCGTTAATGTGGAAAACGTTCATTATTTGTAATACTAGGCAATTACTGTGTTCTGCAAAACGAGATTTTGTCAATACTAGTATTTAAAATTGTTTGAGTGTAATTTTTAAGCTTTAGCTAGGTATTTAGTTTCTCTATAACGAAAATGTTAAATATTTCATCATTTCAAATGAATTTTAATTAAACTAATGTGTCAACTATTACGTGCCAGTTTTAAACTTGTAATAAAGAACATATCTGAAAAGAAGTATATACCATGTTTCCAAGGTTTCTACTCCTCGGGTTATTTCTGTTAATGTACCAGACGGTACCAGTAGCTGTTTGTTGGACCATGTTCCGCTGTAAAATACGAGTCATTGTTAAACACTGTTAAACTGCGAAATACACAATACATTACGCCTTAGAATGAGCTCGACTTTAATATCGTACGCTCTCTTCAGTATCGTACAGTGACGTTGCAACATTTGTGAATGAAAGTTGAAATGCATTTTCATCATCTAATCAACATGCATTTTTATTTGTCGAAGCAGGTATATAGACACTGGCAAACCAGGAATTATATAATCAATCATCTATTTCTAATATTTTTCAATACTTTATATTTAAAAAGAAAAACGTACTATAATGCTACCGCATTTATTAGTTAATAACCAAAATGAAAGTTTATTTTACGTAACCGATTTTTTTTCTAGGAAAAATCTTTTAAATAGTAATTTGCATGCAACTATGTACAGAGAACTGAATACATAAATTAAACTTGACTTATATAGATATCTGTGTACATAATTAGCTGTGCGGGCTTTGCTCATTCATTCTACAAACATTTTCCTTCAATTTTATTCTATACTCTGTTTAAGCCAGGGTCGAAGCACACTCCTAAAAAAGCAACAGTCCGCCAGCTACTTCAAAATTACCATAATTCTAATTCCACTCATATACCAGCCAACCCCTCAATATCGCTCACTCTTGCCGGTGTATACAAAAAACCTTCGCGTTAAAAGGCGCTAAAGGCGCTCGTCACTATCGGCGATTTTTCATACCTACCACGCGCTTCGAGATAATCGACGAAACGCATCGGAATACCCGCTTCCTCTCCACCCTTCATTTGTCACCTGCGGGGGCATAGGATATTAAA
Organism: Torymus flavipes; assembly: GCA_030522905.1. NCBI lineage: Eukaryota > Metazoa > Arthropoda > Insecta > Hymenoptera > Torymidae > Torymus > Torymus flavipes. The sequence continues at coordinate 46,834 of JAPYZO010001787.1, forward strand.
GCCATTGATTTCCTCAACTTTCTCTCTCTCTCTCTCTCTCTCTCTCTCTCTCTCTCGCGGTTCTCCTTACAAAAAAGCTGTACATTTCTTCCCCTTCCCTCCGTTACGACGCGTGTCTATATGCCGCTCGCGCGAGTGAAACAGCATTATCATCGCCGATCAATTTGGAGGAGCGCGAGCGCGCGGAAAACATCGTGTAATGCTCGATTTCAAACGGGGAGATAGAGAGCCGACCACCCGCGCCGAAGGTTAATCGCACGAATGAAGAGAGTGAGAGCAGTCGGCTTGTGCTGTGTGTATATACTATGTATTTATACGCGGAATGAACGGTTGCGGGAGCTTTTTGAATTGATGGTCCTTGATGAATTTATTATACTAGTAATATCGACGGCTGGTACGAAGAAAATGACAGCTCGTGGAGCTGAACGAAGACTAGCACAGCTCAAAATCTCGGACGAAAAGTAGCACAGCTCAAAATCT
>JAPYZO010001788.1:0-23596 GCA_030522905.1 Torymus flavipes
AAAACACACACACGCACGCACGCACGCACGCACGCACACACACACACGGGCGCGCGCACGTACGCACACACACACACACACACATGTATTTTGATCCTTGACAGCTCGGAAAACAATTATAACATGTTTTTAGAACATCTCAAAAAATTACTATCAGAAAGCTTCCTCTAGGAGAAAGCAAACGCGAGCGAGAATGTGATTTTAACATTGTGTGACCTTTTAACCCTCGTTTTGCTTCATTGTAAATGTCCACACGAGGAGAAAATCATTTTTACGCACAACTATGTCTCAAATTATGAATGTTAATAACAATTAATAACTGTTGAGGTGTGGTAAATAAATGAGGATAAGACACTTTCAATTGGAGAAATAATTAAGATTTTATTGATGCCTTAAATACTACAGCGCTTCTTTGCGCCACACGCGAGGTGCTGATCATCCGGCGTACGGCAGTGGAGAGAGAGAGAGAGCGAGAGAGTAGCGCATCGCTCGCTGCTACTCGACATACAGTCTTTCTCATGCACACACTAGGGAGGGGAGACTTACATGTGTGCGTTCGGACTCATACGGTATTGTGCGCTCACTCATACTATACATTTTACATTCATTCAACATAGATGTACTATTTTCAACACGTCTCCTTACATATATATTGTACACCTTCAATTTATTACATTATGTTCTATAATCTTCTGAATTTCTCAAATTTATCTTTACACAACGCTTTTGTAAAGAAATCCGCAATATTATCATTCAAGTCAATTTTAATTAATAAAATTTTATTTTCTCTCACGCTTTATGAACATAGTGATAATGTATTACTATATGCTTCGAGTTCTTAGTAAAGTTTCCATAATTAGCTATATTTATCGCGCCTGAATTATCTTCAAATATCTTTACGAGTTAACTTTCTTTTATATTGAAGTTTTTCATTAACTCTACTACAAATTTAACTTTGCTAACTGCTTCAGATAAGGCTACATATTCTGCATAAGTTGACGCCTTTGTTACCATTTTTTGTTTTCGCGATTTCCAATAAATTACATTTCCAAATACTTTAATAACATATCCAGATGTGGATTTTCTGTCTATATTATCACCAGCCCAATCTGCGTCGACAGAACAATCTATATGCATGGAGGAGGGAGATTACATAGCTTGTAGGCTGGCTCAGACATTCGTACGTTAACATCATTGGCTCCACCTCCTCCAATGCGTGTCACCCTGTTACCTCTCCTCATGCTCTAGCTCTGTCAGCGACGCCTCTCCCACCATTTCTCCTAACGTCACCATTTTCATGTAGTAGTTAGATCTGTGATATTTTATTTTGACGTACACACATATAATGCGTTAGTATATAAGCAAAAATTTTGTTACGAGCTAGTTACTGACGAGCGGATTGTTCCCCGCGTAACTAGCTTGACTAATTTTTTCTCATTGTAAGTATTGCAAATTTGAATCGTGATCTCTTCAACGTGCGTTAATTATTTGTGTAACAGTTCTTGTAAAATTGTATTTTCATTTTTTTTAATAGTATCCTGATGAGGGACACAAACAAAGTGTCCGAAACGTTGATACAACAGAACATGGTATTCTTATTTTAATTACTACATATACGACATTCCTTGGTAGATAAGCCAGTAGTATCATCATCCAACAAATACAACCAACTACCATAAGACTCAATCAATAATTAAAGAACAATCTATAGTTTCGTAATTTACATTCCTTTTATAGTTCATCTTTAAATCTTTAGTTAAATACAAGTATTTCAAGATTCGTAGAGCATATTTCGAATGAGTCTCATTATAACTATTTTGGTATCTACTCAGATAATTTACACTATAACTTATATTGGGCCTTGTACTTGAACACATATATAATAATTAACCTATCAAATTTCTATATTTAATATCTGAATCGCATATTTCAGCCTTTTCAATGTTTAGATTTGTTTCCATAGGAGCACTATATAATCTACCATCCTGCAATTGATATTTATTCGTTAATGACTCTACATACTTAGTTTGACTTAATTTCATATCACAATTTCGATAATCATACTCTAAAGTAAATTTGATCTACACCTTCACCTTGAGTATATAAACAATAATCTACATCATTCCTTTTAAATTTTATCTTTGTCAAATATTCATCCATACATTTATACCATGCCCTTACTTTCTTGTAGTCCGTAAAATGCTTTACGTAATTTACAAACTTTGTTCCATCACTATAACTTTTCGGTTGACCGACATATAGCTCCGAGCTTACTTCTCCGTTTGAAAATGCTATGACTACATCCTTCTGTTCTATTTACCCCATTCTGACAACAAAAGAAAAACAAAATTTTGAAAGTTTGCATTTTAACAACTGGAGCGTATATGTCGTCAATAACATTTGTCTGATGAAACCCTCTTACGACTAATTTCGCTTTATATGTATTATCAGATTTTTTGCTATAAACCCATTTTACATCTATTACCTTTTCATTTTGGTATCCTTTCAACTAATTCCCATGTTTTATTTTCATTTAAACTTTTTATTTCTTTATCCGTATCTTTTATCCAGTTCTCACTATCATTACTACTCATCGCCTCCTCAAGTGTATATAGAGTATCTACCCTGTAATAACGTACATAAATATTATTCAATATATTCTCTGGATATATTATTGGGCTTTTTTATCACGTGTAGATCTACGTGGGACTTTTAATAGTTCTAAATTTTTCTTATTTGCTACTCTTCGTTCCTGTTCATAATTTTCCTCCGCGCTCTGGAAAACATTCTCATCGCTTAAATCGTCATCACGTTCTTTTTGTACTCCTCTACCTGACTCGAGAGTCGAAGTAGAAGGAGATGGATATTTTGATTCTACTATCACTACATGTCTAGCAACTATTATTTTATTATTTAATAAGACTCTATATCCTACATCACTATATCCTAATAAGATTCCCATGTCTGCCTTTTTATCCCATTTAGAAATTCTTTTTTGTTTTGTTTTTTTTACAAAAAACTCTACTCCCGTACAGACGTAAATGTTTGACATCCGGTCATTTACTAAAAAATATTCCGTCGGGTTTTTTCTCTCGATGGTATTAGTCAACGTTGAATTTTTCAAATACGTCGCTGCACAAATAATTTCTGGCCAAAACCGTTTATAAACGTTTGCCTCTGTTAGTAAACATCGCGCCATATCTATTATCGTACTATTGAACCTTTACGCCGTTTCATTTTTTTAATTTGTATATTGTTGTTCTTTTCTCTATATCTCGTATTTTGAGCTCGTTTGGTAGTAGCTTGAAAGTCTTTATTGCAATTATGTTGTTATTTTTTTCGCTTACTCTGTTGTCAATCTATGGCAACAAGATTACCTTGTACCTTGTCCTAATATTTGAGTTTTTAAATATATTTTTCATTTCATTGTAATATTATTTTAAGCAATCCGATGTAAATAGTTGCTTAGTATTTATTGGCTTATTTTGCTCAAACGTGTTTTTGAAAATTATTTTTAGTAGTCTGTTTTGAATATTTTGGAGTAAATGTTGATTGTTTTTATAGACACCACCCCAGGCAATTATTCCATAATTGATTACACTTTGAAAAAACGCATAGTATAGTATATTACGACCCTAGGCCAGTAAAATAAGAAATGTCTCAGATCACATGTAATTGTCGGCCGAGGCGAAGCCGAGGTGGACAAACATGTGCCTTCCGGCCGGAGGGCAGAAAAATAATTTTTAAAGTATTAATTTGCATGAATTTGAAATTTCAGTAACTTGTTTTTTTGATTAAGTAGTTAATATGTTCATCCCAATTAAGATTATAATCAAAGTTTACTCCTAAATATTTACACGATTCCACTCTCTTTAACTTTTCTTTGTTAATATAAATATCTAGATTTCTTGATACACTGTCACGGTAATTCCCGAAAGTTATCTACACAGTTTTACTTATATTTAATGTTAGTTTATTCTATGCAAGCCGTACTGCAACTTTTTCAAAATGTTGATTCATTTCCCTTTCAACTTCTTTCCAGGTTTTACCTGATAATATAACTGCTGTGTCATCAGCATATGATGAAATTGAGTTTTCGGGAATTGTTTTCAGTAAATCATTTATACATAATATATAATTACTTATACTAATAATTAATTATTATTATGTTAATAATAATAATTTATAAATATTTAATAGTCATTAAATAGTGTAATAACTCTTACAAACTGTTAAAAACTGTTGGATAATGTTACAAAGAGTTACAAACAATTAATAACGTCCAAAATTCTACATTTTTAACATTTTTTAACAGTTTGTAATTTTTCCTAAGTTTCGCTGTAAGCAGTCATGTGTCAGCGCACTGAAGGAAGCCAAGAGTAACGATTGCCTCCTCGTTTGGATGCGTCTTTATATCTGACAAAAAAGATAAAAACGATGAAGTAAGTAGTACGCGTAAGTCTAGCGTTTATCCGTTGATTTGGGCAAGCGCTTACAGAGTGCTGGTGGCAACAGCTATTTTATACTGTAACGCTTACTTTTAAGCCTTAGAATTAGATAACAAAACACTATATCTAAGATCAAGACAGTACTCTTGTAAAGGAGCATTGCGAGCTCCTAGTACTGGACTTGTACCCTGATCCAGATGAAGAAGACGATGTTCCTGCCATCCCTGCAAAAACTGATGGCACGACATATTAGAGTTTGCCGAATCTGCCTTCCTTTTCGATGCTCTCTCTCTGACATGTGGAGGGGCCAGCCTCCAAGTGGATCAAACAGTCTGGCACAATAGTACGGTTCTAACGTATAATTCGCTAATTGTTCCCATCGGGAGAGTTCGGAGTGCACGCGAGAGTGATACTCGTCAGTAGCGACCGTCAAATCCTCGGTATGCCCCGCCGGAGAGGCACGCCGTCCGTCCAGAGCCTGGACACCGAGCCATCGTCGCTCCCGAGGCACGAGCCGAGTCAGCCGCTGCAACAACCGAAGTGTACACGCGCTAGCTCACACCACATCGCTGATGCCGAGACCTCGTCAACGACGACGCACATCGCCGGCACCATGTTCCCGCTTCGAGCTGGTAGTGCCACGGTCACGGCCACCGTTGATAAGCGCCTCTCTCTCTCACGCGTCGTGCGTATTCTAGTCGTCACCTAGAGACGGGTAAGGTTCTCGTTCCCGCGTGTCGTTCGCGTACTCTCAGAACTTGTCGAAACTGTATAAAGCACTCGTGTGCTCGCGTACTGTCGAAACTGCTCGAGCGCGTAGAGGAAAATTGGATTCTCGCTAAGCTCTCAGTATGTGAAATATTGAGCACTCTGCCTGAGCTGTTTGTCGACTTGGCTGAGACGTGGGTGAGATCCAACAGGATGAGCTGGACCACCTAGGAGGAATTCTGCCATAGATAAGGTGATGGTGCGGTAAGACTGACCGCATGCAACAACGGCTTGCGCACGAGGTCGCTTTGAGGTCAGAAGGACAGACAGGGCCCATACGCGATTACATTACGTGCCTCAAAGCGATGATGTGGAAAATAGAGCCACTGCCGTCGTTCAATTTTCAACTATGCACGGTGCACCGAAATATGGAACCGCGACTCCAGCAGCTGATTCGGCGGAGCGTTTCGAAGAGATTGAGTGATTGCTCGATCTCGCAATGGAGGTCGGGCTTGCACCGTGGGCATACAAACCCCGTAAAATAATGCCACCAAAGGTGAAGGTCTCGGCGGTGGATACAAAGCTGCAGCAGACACCGCTGATTAAAAAAACGCTAACGGTCGAAGAAACGATTGAGCGGTTTGCAAAGATGATTCTGGACGTAATGTAACGAATGCAACCACCGTCGACCGCGCCTATTCCTCCACCAGCACCTCATTCACTCCGAGATGAAACTAGAGAGAAAAGGATATCGAGGAATAAAAGCCGTTCTAATAAAAATGTGATAAATTGGAGGGGAAAGTCCAAGTCGTATAGTGATTCGAGCAGCGAAGAACGAGCGATGCAGTGGCCCAGAAGGATGAGGGACGCAAACGCACCAGAGCCGGGATCTTTCAGCTGCTATGGATGCGGCGCGCCCGTCGTAATTTGCCGAAATTCTTCGAAATGTGTGGGAAATGCACCGCATGATGTGGGCAGCGCACTTTCCGTAAGGCAGCGGTATTACCCAACTCGATGTCCAAAAAGCTCGAGGGGGACATGCATCGTCAGGTGATCGAGATGCTCAAATCCAGGGTAATTAAGCCCTGTATGAACGCATGGTCGAGCCCGGTAGCCATCATACGGAAAAGCAATGACAAGTATCGCTTCTGTATCGATTTCGGTAAATTAAATGCGGTAGCGAAAGCAGATGCCTATCCGCTGCCTTATATGGACGAGATATTGCGCAAGTTAAAGAGCGCAAAATATATATCGTTGCTCGATCTAAGCTTAGCGTGTTGTACCTGGATTGGGCCTGTATCAGTTCACATGGATGCCATACGGCCTGTCTCAGGCAGGAGCCACATTTCAAAGGCTCATGGATAAAGTGATCGGCTCCGAGCTCGAGCCGTATGTTTTCTCATACCTCGATGATATTATCATCGCAACACAAAACGTATGAGGGTCATATCAAATGGCTCGAGCACGTACTCAAGCGCATAGAGGAGGTTGGGTTGGAGGTAAACCGCGAGAAGAGGGTATTTGGTACGACAGAAGCCAAATACCTGGGGTACTCGTCAACCAAGATAAATTTCGGCCAGATCCGGAAAAAATCGAGCTAATGATAAATTTTTCGGTACTCAAGAACTTGAATAAAGCAGTTATGCCGCTTCATGGGTATATCATATTGGGACAGAAAGTTTTTCAAAGACTTCGCCACGATAGCCGAATCAACAAAAAAGGATCTGCGATACGAATGGGGAGACTCGCAGCACGAGGCTTTCAAGAAAATAAAAGCGCTGGTGTCATCGGGCCCTGTTCTCGCTAGACCCTCGTTCGATGCCCGGATCGTTGTGCAGACTGACGCAAGCGACACTGGCATCGATGCGTTACTGCTGCAGATAGTCGACGGTCAAGAGCGAGTACTGGAATTCGCCAGTCGAACACTGTCGCCAGCAGAGCGAAACTACAGTGTTACGAAGCGCTAGTGTCTGACAGTGATCTGGGTTATCAAGAAGTTTCGTATATAGAGGGTACCACTTTCTGGGTATGACACATCACAGGAGCTTACGATGGCTGCATATCCTGCGCAGCCCTACTGGAAGGCTAGTGAGGTGGGCCCTTAAACTGCAGGGACACTCGATGTCGAGCATCGCAAACGCTCGCTGAACCATGAGCGGGACGCGTTCTTGTATATGTACGTGGAGGATGACGATCTCGATGTGTGCGCGAATATGTGGTTTGACGGTACCAAGGATAAATGGTATCAAGGACAAATGATACCAAGGATAAACGGTACCCAGGATAAACGGTGCCAAGGATAAATGGTATCAAGGATAAATGGTACCAAGGATAAATGGTGCCAAGAATAAATGGTGCCAGACCAGGCTGGATGAAGTGACTGGTGACCCTACAATCCATCCGGGATGGAAAGTGGTAGGGGGTTAATTATTTTTCTCCCTAACGGACGAGATTGTAGGAGCGGTGCGGCGGTCGCCGACGATGAAGCATGGAAACTCATCGTACCGTAGGAGTATCATCGCGAATTACTCCAAGAATCTCACGATGATTCGACCGCCGGGCACCAAGGCCGAGAAAAAAATGTATGAGCACACGGCCAGACTGTATGACTAACCGAAAAGGTATCACTTGGTGAGGCGATACGTAAAACAATGCCAAGTTTGCCAGCAGACGAAACCGGAGCAGAGACCGCCCGCTGATCGAACAGGGAGCAATGGACGAGCCGTGACAAGTAGTTGAGGGAGATATAACCGGCCTGTTCGTGAAAAGTAAACTTGGTCATGAATATATTTTAGTGTTCCAAGACCTCTTTACTCGCTGGATGGACTGTATATCCATCCGCAAAGCTAATGGGAAGGCCATCTTGAAAGATTTCCAGGAGAGAATGGTCTTCCAATTCGGCACCTCTGAGGTATTTTTGTCCGATAACGGCACGAAATTTGAAAATAAAGCCATGGACGAATACCTCGCAGGCATCGGGGTTCACCACTCGACCACTTCGCCGTATCACCCTCAGGGTAAATCAGACGTTGACGACGCGTCTGATCGCCTTCGTTGAAGAATCACACGCCGAATGGAATCAAATGGTGCCGAAGCTGATGTTCTCGCTGAACAACTCCGTGCACGCTTTGACCGGTGTGAGACAGGCCGCACTCAATTACGGCAAGTAGCCTCTCCCCCCAGCGACGGCTCGACGAGAGCAAGAGCAAGAGGTACTCGAGGAACGAAAGCGCGAGGCCGTGGATGCGTGGGCAGAGCGCTTGCAAGAAATGGATAGCGTACGAAAGAAGGCAGCAGCGCAAGCTGCGTTACGAGGTGGGAGATCTTGTGTTGAAAAGAAACAGAGTCCATTCTTAAGCAGCGCAAAGAATATCGGCGAAGTTAGCGCCAAAATACGCAGGTCCACTGAAGATCATCCAGATAACTTACAGAGATCCTTCGACTTCATCGTTATATGGCTTGAGATGAGAGGCGTGAAGTCTCTCACCTAAAGCCATACAACCATGAAGACATTGCTTCGAACGAAAAAGTAGACGACGTCGAGAAGACGCAACCACCGAGGAAAGAAAAAAGTATCCCAGTGCCAAGCGACCCACCAAAGGTCGGCGGAGCACCACCGAGCGATGCGCGTCTGACCGAAAAGCGTCCCGGTGACGCCCGCGGAAAACGGTCCGTGTCGTCAAACGAGCAGTCTCAGAAAAAGAGCGCGTGATGGCTAGAGTAATAACTGAGAAGAAAAACCCCCGAAGACCCGCGCGCAATGACGTGCGATGATGTCTGAAAAGAGCATGAGTTCGAGAGTTGTTGACGGCTCCGATTAATGCCCTTTTTCGTTCGGGTCTTTTTGTTGCTGATGACTGAGAGAATAATGGGGCCGAGCACCGAAAGCGGCGTCTACGATACCAAAGCGATGGCGCCTGGCGTGTTACGCGCAATCGAGCATCTCGGGCTTGCGCAGCCAGTGAGCCTATCTTTGGTGGTGTTGGAGACCTCTGGCAGCTGAAACACTGGCGCTCCTTCCTCCACCCACCGCTTCCACTTCTGCGTCAATGTGCATGGCTGATCTCGCCGAGAACCGGGGACCTTCTGCGACTGAAGCACCGAGCTCGGGTGAGTCAGCCTAGCAATCCCTGATGATGACCCGGTGGGCGATTCCAGAGCTCCGCTTGGAACATGTTCAGGTGACTAGCCGTCGGACCTCGCCGAAAAAAGGTGATGTGGTACAGGCGTGGGACGCATTCCTGCTGAAGCGCCCTATGGGCGAAAAGCCGGGAACCGGGAGCCGGGCTCCGCAACTCGGCGCGCTCGGGGGAAGCGCCACGTCGTCCAAGCGACGCACATTGGGTCAAGTGTCAAGATTATGATCAAAATTCTGGCTTCACGCGAAATTTTTCAAATTAATAAAACTAGGTACGTTTTGCAGTTACTATACGCCACCGTTATCCTTGCAATTGTGCAATATCATAAAAAAAGTTGATAATACATAAACAGAGAGTATTCCAAAAAAACATATTTCTATGATGATGATGGTTTCACAATTATTATAGGTCTAATATACAAAATTTTGTTAAATGACTGGTTCATATTTTCATAAATTACTTGGTGAGAAACGATATAGTATAATAAGCGAGTATTTCATGTAACAGAAAAAAAATTTCAACATTATTTCAGTACTTAAAAAATAGATATTAACAATTGAAAAACTGATTTGTTAAATACTTGCTCATGATACTATATCGTTTCTCATTAAGTAATATATAAACATATGAACCAGTTATTTTATATATAAAAAGATTTTATTTTTTAGACTAATAATAATTATAGAACCGTCCTCATTATAGAAGTATGTTTCTTGGAAATTCTCGCTACTTGCGTATTACCAACTCCATTTTATGATATTGTTCACTAGCGAGGGAAACGACAACATATAAATCAATGCATTTTTCATTTACGTTGTACCTGTAAAGTTGACGCTATTAAATTATAAAGTTTTCGTCTCCGAGAAATCATAACAACTTTTTCCTTCAGTCTCTAGTGAAAATTTTTCGCAGACCGGAGGAAATACGATCTGGCTTTATTTGATGTCACATCGTATGTGACGAGGAGCACGCTTAACCGCGGTACCCTCGTCGTTTCGGATTCCTCGCACCCACGTCGGTCAAAGCCCGTGTATCTGCGATGTGTTCTCGCGCATTAACACGGGCTTTTGTTTGTTTCGAGAATTCGGCAACGCAGTGGAAAGGAGAGCGCGGCCCTAGAGGTGCGAAGTACGCACACGTAGGGATACGCACACAAGCAGGCCAGAGACAGAGGAGAGCCGACAGAAAGCGCGAGTACCGCAGAGAGAGAAGTGTCGCGGGCTCATCAGTCAATGAGTCACGGCCGATTAGCCAACGCGCGCACCAGCAGCAACAGCCCTAAGTCCGCCGAGCCACGGAGCCGCAACATCAGAGCGACAGAGAGCGAGCAGTCCAGCCGCAATCCAGCAGCAGCAAGATGGCCCAGGCCATAGCGTGCATCGGCCGATCGGACGAGCCATCGGCCACGCCGAGCAACAACTGCCGACGGACGCCGATACAGCGGTGCCGGAGTGCCCGCCTGCCACAGCCAACCAGTGAATCCTCTCAAAGTCAGGCGAGTAATTATTCTCTCGGCCTTGCGTTGGCCCGTGCGCGTGCGTAGCGAGGAGGATTTGCATCGCCGCTGAGAGCCGAGTAATCGGCAGCGCACGGCGATCATCCTTTATAGAGAGCGGGGTTTTCCGTGAAACCCCGATTGTGAGGCCGCGTGCCGCAACACGCGGTATAGTGCGCGAAACCGTTATAACCACGTCGCGGTTGAAATATAACGTAAAGATAGAGTCACGTAAGAATTGTCGGGAGTAAATGTAATTTAGAGTAATAAATCGAGTTGTCATAATTCTCTGTTTGATTTACGAGTGAACCTTCTCCACTTAAAATCTCTCTCAGCACAAGTGTCGGCCTCCCACCGACTCTGCGACGATCGGAGCAACAGCCTCCGGATCCTGTACAATAAATGAGTTGTGGCGGATGCACAGGGAGATGAAATGTGCAACGTTACAGGTATCAAAATATAGTTATATTTCAGTGCTAACAACGTACGAAGCGCGGCATTTCTGCGCCTGATTCTTGATAATGATCGAGAGTGGAGAGAGAGAGAGTTATGTTATGTTGTATGTTTATATTATCATTGTCGGTACTCAACATCGACTGTAGTTTGAAAATTGTTGAATATCAATCAAGAACATCGGTAGAATCATTGATTTACACTTAAAAATGATCAAGATCACCAAAAAACTGGTAATTGAAAACATCGATACTGGAAAAAGCCCAGTACTCAACTTTATCTGTGCATTGGATGCAGGGCAAAACGATAATTTCAGCTATATTTTCTGCTTTACATTTTGATATAATGTAAATTTTATTTTCTGAAAACAGTTATGGGTGTATTGAATGCATATGAGTATTGTACTCTTTATTAATTTAGACCTCCCATATGAGGCTAAACAATATGCCGCTTCTCTGTACTATACTTATTTAGATACTCTTGGATCATATTCAAAAGATAAAGCTGAAATACACCTTCCCAAAGCTTTTAATGTTCGAGAAGCCATTTTTGGTTGCTGGTGAAAAATTAACAACATTATCAAATAATTCCAGTGAACCGACTTTTTATATTTTTATACTTTGATTGAATATCAGGTTTAATGACAAGTAAGGAACTGTTTTTAAAAAACAGAAGAACTATAATGATCAATGTCAAGTTTGCAGTGATAAATCACATTGTTACATTTCATTTGAATACCAGCATTTTATGAGCTTTTAAAACCAGCATTCACGGAGAGAGGTTTTTGTGTCGCAGGATCGTGCACGGCAGACGCCGAAAAGACGATGCGTGGTGCCATCGCGTAGTGACGCGCATCACTTGTTTTTCAGCGTGTATGCAAGTCGATAGGCCGTATGTATCACACACGTGTTTTTCCGGTGTATGCATGCTGGTTTCCCGTGCATCGACTATCTCTGAGAGGGCCACCAGTTGGTTCCTTATTCTATCATTCGAACAATAACGATGGATGATTTTGTGAAAAATATTCTCAAAGAGTGGAATTTTCTTAATTTGACATATTTTTTCAAAAGTAATTATTATAACTTATAGTCACAACTTTCAGATTAAGATTTTAATATTGATTGTATGATACTGTTAATATGGTTTTATTTTAACATTATTATTAAATCTTACATTGATATAATGTTTGAATGCGCTTATTTTAATTTTTCAATCTTATGAATTATATAAATATATGTACAATAATTCGTATAACATCTTAAAAAAATATGAAATTGTAGTAAAGCTAATCGATGAAGAGAAGTTTTATAATTTATCAGATGAACGCATTGATGAAATATTACCACCAGATTTCGATTCAAGTGAAATTTTCAAGCGTTGTTATAATGTTTTTAAGAAATCCTTAAATTTAGTAAATAAAGAAGAGCCATGTCATGAAATTGATGCGAATTATAATGAAAATAGTGACGTAGTACAGAAAGATGGTCAGAAAACAAGATCAGAAAAGCAAACTCATACTGTTATTGCAAATGTTGAAGTGCCTGTGATTGATAACATAGAGATTATTACAAAAGATAGTTTCCGCGTGCTTAATGAAGGGGATGAGGTTATTGGACAAGATATTTTTTTCGATAAAATAGATGAAATTGAACATAAAAATAGCGAGCTAGTTTCAGCTTCTGAAACAGTAATTTCAAAAAAAGAAAAAATATTAACTAAATTTATCGAGTTCGAAAAAGCCTATACACAATGTAAATTTTTTGTCTACTTATTCTATACCAATTGTTATTTAAATTTACCGAATGAAAAATATATTCTATAAATATATTGGTTAAAATGTAAAATATGTAATTGTATATTTGTAGTCCAGAAGAACAAATCGCTATATAAATTATTGAGTGATCCAAAGAATATCATCGGAAATCTTATATTGATTAAGTATGCTCAGAGTAAAGACATTTCTGTCTTTAGAAAAAATTTATGTAGGATAATAATCGATAATGAAATGACAGAGACAAAGATAAAGGAAACACCTTTTGCGTGCGACTCTTAGTATTTTTATATTCTAGGCAATAATATATTTTTTCTTATATTAATTTACAATTCGCTTTAAAAGTTTACGTTTTGAATAATATATTTTTTTTTTAATTTTGAATATTTATCTATTGTACACTAATAATATACTTTTTATAGTATAAGAGCTGTAAGATTGGAAGAATTAGCTGCATCAATTACTGAAATTTTTAAAGGAGAAAAAAAGACTTATATTATTATCCCGCATATAATGTGAATGAAAATAATGATATTAATTCTCGTAATAAACCACAAAGAGATAATGCAACAGGACTGCTTTATAATAATTACTTAAAGTATAGAGAGTACTTACGCGCAGCCGGAGTTGAATTGACTAGCGTAAAACTAAAGGAAACTACTAATTGTAACGCAAATGGTATTTGAATTATTATATAAAAAAATATATATATAATTCAATTCGATTTTATATTATTTCATTTTTTTGCAGCTTCAAATTGCGTAGAAATAGATTTGTCTATTTTGTATGAGGAGATTGACATTACAAAAACTGAAGAAAAAGATAATATTAAGAAAGTGTGGGATACCTCCTTTTCTCATCGATGGCGTAGCAGTTTCGAAAATAATAAAGGCTTAGGAATACTAAATAAATATAAAATATTAAAATCGCAAATTGGACCAATCTTGGTGAATATTTATATTTCCTTTTCAAATTACTTCACTCATCTTAATAAAAATTTTAAAAACATCTTTTTATATATGCAAATCTGTGCGGATAGTTTAACTTTTCTATAATACTATTACTAATGCTACAACTAAAAATTACAATATAATATGATTAAGATAATTACGAAAAATTTTATCTTATATGTACTTCTATAATTTTTTATAACTTTTAACGCTTAAATAGAATACATTAATTCATAGTTTATGACAACGTAAGTGTATTGAACGTAGTAACATTTTTCGAACTTCTTTTTCAGATACTTTCTGATTTCAATGCAAAGTTTAATAATTTAGATATTGAAGTGTCAGAGAAACTGTTGAATAATTGGGCTTCAATAGCAGATCGAATCATTTCCGTAGCTAGAAGTAAGTGCAATGCAAAGAAACTGGGAAAATTAACAAAGGCCAGTTGTAATACTAACAGTCAGAATAATGATTCTGAATCAGTAATCATTGCAAATTACGGAGATATCAATGACATATTTAGTAAAAACCTCTTATTAGATAATAAATGTAATTAATCGAACTTGTTTCTATTTTATGCA
Organism: Torymus flavipes; assembly: GCA_030522905.1. Classification (NCBI taxonomy): domain Eukaryota; kingdom Metazoa; phylum Arthropoda; class Insecta; order Hymenoptera; family Torymidae; genus Torymus; species Torymus flavipes. The sequence goes on from JAPYZO010001788.1 coordinate 14,546, forward strand.
CTGTCGTGTATAATCTGTTGAAAAATATATTAATAAAAATATAAAATTACAGATTACAAACAAGCTTTAGCCTTTCTACTTCTTCCCTATTTAATGAAACACGCTTACAAAAGTAAATCGCCGAATGATCCTTGGAGGCCTTCAAAACTGGAGATAGTACAATCATGTATCCAACATATTGAGGTACATTGCGAAAAATCGTATTCTAAAAATGACGATAAAATATCGAATTATAAAATTCTTTGTGAAACTACTCGTCTGCGTGAAAATTAATTAGTAGAATCTCACGTCACATGCTTTTACTACATAAAATAAAAATAAAACGTTTGCCTGAAAATTGGTAAAATACAACACCAACAACAACAAGACAAATAACTAAAAATAACGAAAAACATTACCTTCAGAGCTGTCCCGCGTTTCTTGATTCGCTTTAGCGTATTTAAATTTACACATAAACATTTTAGAAAATTACATTAAATTATCTCATTTAATTTTAAGTTTTTCATCGCTACCCATTTTATGTAAACAAATTAGTTAAATGAAATGATATAATTTTTTTTTAGAATAATTCAATGGTTAATAAATTTTTTCAGAAACATGATAATTTGCAATCATTGCTAGAAGCTGTACAGAGCAAATATAATAGACTTAACTTAACGGGACAACCATACGTAGTTTGCTGTGGACTATTGCAGGAATCGCAATGTTGTCACGTGGTTGTTAACGATACTGTCTACGATTTTGAAAGCATTACGAGGGCGGTAGACTATCTGTATAAATTATTTTTTGTTATACAACTAGACTATCCGTTTTTGTGTCCTCACGTATGGTGTTTTATGCAAAAGCATGTCTATGGAATGGACAAGCAGGGAAAGATAATTGCTGTTCGACAGATAAATGAACTAAGCACAGAACTAGATAAATCTGTTGATAAATAAATACTTGAAAGCAATTATCTATCTTCCTGATTTTTTAAAACTAAAGTTCGACACGTATTGTCATTTAAAATGTTGTTAAACTACTAATAATATCAGTTCAGATATTAAGTCTATTATTTCACTTTTTTAATTACGCGTACATGTAAATAATAAATTGTAATTTTGAACGTTTTAACTTGGTATAGTAATTGAAACGTGAATATGAATCTCGATGATGATATTATCAAAATAACATGCGAATTGTATAAAAATTTAAAATTGACTCGAACAGATATTCAATGCATTATAAGTCTCATGCAAGATTTTATCATATTAACCTCATATAATCCATTTTTATTAAAAATGTTAAATATTAATTTGGACAACGCAATTAACACTGAGGTATCTCATGAAATTAAAAAAACGTTCGATCGTTATCAGGACCCTTTTCAGAAATATTCCACTGAAGAAAAACGGTTAATATTGTATAAAAAAAGAAGTTTATATAATGATTTTGAGACGTGCTTGATTAAAAAAGAAGTCCGCCCCAAAACTAGTGGAAACAAAGTTTATTTAAGAGAAAAACAAATATCATTTGTTCATGTACCTTTAAAAAATTCGTTAGTGAGATTGCTGCAAATCGATGGGTTATTTGAGGCAACGATGTCTTATATGGATTTTTTAAAAACAGAAAAGAATGTACTAATGAATTTTATTCAAGGTGAACTCTGGAAGGAGCAATTAAATGATTTCAATAAAGATGGGGTGGTGATTCTTCCGTTAATTGGCTCCTTCGATGATGTCGAGACAAGAAATGGGACAGGTTCACACGGGGGAATTAATAAAATTGGTACCGTATATATAACTATTCCTTGTTTGCCCCCTAATTTTGCATCTAAACTAGATAGTTTAATTCTATCTGACGTTTTTTATTCAGACGATAGAAAGAAAAATGGTAATAAATTTATTTTTAGGGAATTAGTCGATGACTTAAAAGAATTGAGAGAAAAAGGTATAGAGATAATTGTTAAAAATAAAAAATACAAGATATTTTTTATCACTAGTCTCATATTAGGCGACAATCTCGGTATGAATGCAATGTTTGGCTTTGTCGAATCCTTTACTAATACAGTCTGCTGTCGAATATGTTATAGCGATTCTAAAAATATGAAAACATTAGTTAAAGAAGACGAAGTTCTTATGCGAACTGTTACTAAGTACGTCGAAGATATTGCAAATATTAATGCTTCTCGAACGGGTATTAAAGAAAATACGATTTTTAATGAGATACCTGGTTTTCATGTAATTACAAATGGTAGTGTGGATATTATGCATGACTTTTTCGAGGGAGTGTGTAATTGCGTAATGTCTCAAATAGTTTTAAAATTTATTTTAGAAAATGAATATTTTTCTATTGATTATTATTTAAATTACCAACTGCGAGTATTAAATTTTGATTTCGAGTCAGCGAATGTTCCACCCGAAATTTCTTTGGATTATGTTAAAAAGTATAAAAAACTCAAAATGTCAGGAGTCGAAATCTTATTTTTTACAAGGTATATTGGAATGGTGGTAGGCGAGCATGTACCAATTGAAAATAAAATTTGGGTTTTATACAAAAAACTTCGTGAAATTACGCACATTATTACGTCTCCTATAATTAATCGTTCGCACCCTTTACAATTAGAGCAACTTTTGACAGATCACCATAATTTATACATTAAACACTTTGGGAAATTAAAACCCAAATTCCATATGTTACTACATTATGTCAGATTAATGTTAAAAAACGGACCTCTAATCAAAATTTCGGCGTTGCCTCCTGAGCCCAAACATCGGGAAATGAAAAATATCTTGCAAAATTCTTCATCTAATCGCAATATATTAAAAAGCATTGCAATCCGTTATAACTTAAGTATTATGCATTATGCTTTTTCTCAATACAAAGATGTATATGTACAATTTGGTGCAAAACTGAGTGATAGTTGGTTAAATATTAACTTTATGTCATCTAAACATAAGTATGCTGTTAGTAATGTTACTGTAAATGATGTGACGTATAAAAAGAAGACTGTAATCGTAGTCGATTTAGATGAAAATGGACCTGAATATGGAGAAATTCATGCCATTTATATAATAGATAATAACATTTATTTCAAATATGTTTCCCTCCAGATAATCGGTTTTAATAACCATTATTTTGTACACAGTGTACACTTTCATTCACAGAATATGAAAATCATTCAATATGTTTATTTACCCTGCAGAACACCGTGTCTGTTGTGGGAAAAAACAGATGGTCTTTTCATAACCACCCGACATATTTTGTAATAAAAATATTTTAATATATACTAAATAAAGAATAAAATTGTATTGAATCAATTTAGCACATTTCCTTGTACTCATCATTTTATACGTAACTGTAACGTAACGTATTTCCTTTTACTTGTTTACTTTCCCGAAAGTATATAATTTCTTATCGAAAAGATCTAGAACTTGCAATACTACGAAAAGTAAAAGTTCTAGAGATATCTCCATATATATTTCCTAACCCAAGAATACGCATCAGCAGTTTAGCGCCTATGCATGGAAATATATAATGTAGGTACGGGAAAACAGCCTGCGTACACCGAAAAAACACGTGTGTGATACACACGGCCTATCAACTTACATATGCGCCGAAAGACAATTGATGCGCGTGCACGATCCTGCCGTGCACGATCCTGCGACACAAAAACTCTCTTCGTCTAGTAGCATTTCATGAGCTTTTGTTTTATGAGCTTTATAAAAGCATTCTTAAGGTGATGTTGTACTCATGTACTCTGTTTTACCAACAGAACATGATAAATTCTATATTACCAAAATAAATATATCGAATTACGTCTTATAAGGAGCCCTGCACAATGTAATAATCTACCACCCTATGCAGTTTTGAGTCGAAATATTAACGGCATCGTAAAAAATTTTGCAAACAACATTTCGGTTATTCTTTTTCGTAAAATTTTTTAGGGTACTATTGATATTTGCGTTCAGAACTGCGTAGGGTAATAGATTATTACATTGTGAAGGGCAACTACCTCCTTATTCAATATATTTATTTTGATAATATAGAATGTTCCGTGTTCTGTCGGTAAAACAGAGTACATGAGATCAACACCCTCTTAACATTGTAACAAAAAAATATGAAATAAGAATTTTTGTATAAAAAGTTGAAATGATATACATTATACGTACTTTAATAATTATTTGCATAATATGAAACAACAATGAAAAAATTTCTTAAATCTTTACGTAGCATCAACAAATCACCTGAAAACATTTTTAAAATCCAAAATGTTTGTAAAGCAATTATATTTTATGAAATTAAATAATATTTAAGTAGTTGCATCCAATTGGAAATAGAAAATGTATGTAAATGTAAATGAATTTATATAAAGTTGTTTAGGTCATTTAGGTCACGCCTATCTGTGACTTAAGTAGTCCATTATTGCACGGCGTTTATCGCACTCGCTACGCTCGCGCGCTAACCTCACCAAAAATGGACTGCTTAAGGCACGACTAGGCGTGACAGCGGACTTAGGTAAACGTGCTATAAAATAGTATACGATACTTATCACTTCAGTGGCCCATCGCACGATATGAATTATCGCCCTCGGGCACTAACTTCATGCCGTGCAATAATGGTCGACTTAAGTCACATGTATCGTAATGTACTAAATTGAAACATTTTTCACATTTATATACATTTTGTAACGATATATCTCAGCCATTCCGATACAACCGTCACAACTAATTTGTGTGTGGAAAGGGTTATCTCGTGAATCATAACTCTCAATTTACCTTTTATAATCACCAGACACTGTATTCAATAAACTACATCATTTGCACTCCCGCATGAGCACACTCTATGCGCACCAACATGGCGCGCCTTACAACCGAGAGTCCATCACTCTCCTTGCCATTATGTGAGGAGGCTATGCTCACCCTTGCCGGAAGTACAGCGGCTCAACTCATACGAGCCATGCGGACTCTTAAAGCCCAGGCGCAATCACCTTGCAATCGCGAGGACCGGGCCGAAAACTCACAGAGAGAACTACTCGCCTAATATCTTCTTCGCCGTAGCACCGCTCACTCATGCTCCCGGTCGTCACGGCTGCTGCCTTCTGCTGCGGTTGCGATAATGAGAGCCGAAAAGTGTCCGGCCTTCTGCCGTTCTCGCGTCTCTCATGTACGCCTCTCCTAGGCCCCGCAAACAGATTGCTTCCCGGCCTCGCTGGTGTGCCACGCTGGCATCCTCCCCCGATGTTCCTCGCCTCTCTGCAGGCGACAGAGACGTCAGTGGCTACTGGCTATCTGCGGCTGGCTGGTGGCTCGGCTGACTGCTTCCTCTTTCTATCCTCTGGCCCTTGCTGGCCAGCTGTCCGACGCTGGCGAGTGTCGAGCCGAGGCTAGACCCCAACTCTGATCGACTGTCCGGCGTTCCTTTGCGCGCTGCTACACGCGGCGCCGGGACTCCCTCTTCGCCCTTCTTCTCTCTCTCTTTCTCGCAACTTGTTGTCGTGGCTCGCGGCTCGCTTCCCCGGTGTTGCCGTCGCTGTACCTTACAAACACACGTGTCCTGCACACATTTGCCTACATTGTAAGTGTACGAGAGCGACGGCCTTGGCAGAGAGAGTCCGACTACGAGGATCGCCCATACTAGCGATATCCTCGTCACAGCCCCCCCCCCCCCCCCCCCCCCCCCCCCCCCCCCCGCCCCCCCCGCAGCGGGCCGACCGCCGAGCCCCCCCCCGCGCGCTCTGAAAAATTAAATAATTACAATAACATCATTTCGTTACGTCACGCAGTTGGAACACTAGGACGTTCGAATTGCTATGCGTTGCTGCACTTGCCAGTTCCTTTCACCATTTACACTCTAAATCTAAAAGCGTAAAAATCGACGTAAACAAGTAGAAACATAGTAGTTTACTCTTTTGTAAAAGAGTTAAATCATATTATTACTCTTTGTAATAGTATATTACGATACGTGTGACTTGAGTGGTCCATTATTTCACGGCATGAAGTTAGCGCCCGAGCGAAGCGAGGGCGATAATTCACGTCGTGTGATAGGTCACTGAAATCGTAAGTATCGTATACTATTTTATAGCACGATTATCTAAGTCCGCTGTCACGCCTAAGCATGCCATAAGCAGTCCATTTTTGCACGGCGATAAACGCCGTGAAATAATGGACTACTTAAGTCACGGGTAGGCGTGACCTAAGTGCGGACTTAGATCACGCCGTGCTATAAAGAGTAATTAATTATCTTTACTCTTTCACAAAGGAGAAACTTCTAACTTTATACTTTTAAGAAGTAGACAATGTCACCCTAAAATTTGAAAAGAGTAAATATATAACATTATTCTTTTGTAAAAGAGTAATCATGAAGATTTCTACTTTATAAAAGTAGAAAATGTCACCCTAAAATTTGAAAAGAGTAAATATATAACTTTACTCTTTTGTAAAAGAGTAATCATGAAAATTTCTACTTTATAAAAGTAGAAAATGTAATCTCAACATTTGAAAAGAGTAAATATATAACATTATTCTTTTGTAAAAGAGTAATCATGAAGATTTCTACTTTATAAAAGCAGAAAATGTCACCCTAAAATTTGAAAAGAGTAAATATATAACTTAACTCTCAAATCAGAGCTTGTAACGCTCATCTGAGACTTTCTAGAGAAGTCTCCGACCCGCAAAGCTCGTTTTCAAGGTCTATATGCCCGGAGGCCCATCTTTTTTTCAAATTAATGCTCTTATAGCGGATCTAAATCTACCTAGGATAATTTTCGGCCCACCAAGCTCGTATTTGAGGTCTATTCGAGTGTATAATTGCATGTATATGCCCGAGGGACGATTTTTGCGTAAATCAAAGCTTTTATCGCGGATCTGAGGCTGCCTAGGGCAGTTTTCGACACGTTAAGCTTGTTCTTGAAGTCTACTCAAATGCACCTACATGCCCGGCGGACTATTTTTGCGCAAATCAAAGCTTTTGTCGCGGATCTGAGTCTGCCTAGGACAGTTTAAAACCCGTTAAGCTCGTTTTCGAGGTCAATTCAAATTTATCCTTGCATCTACATGCGCGGCGGACGATTTTTGCTCAAATCAAAGCTTTTATCGCTCATCTGAGGCTTTCTAGGGTAGTTTTTTTGTGGGAGTTTTCGAACCGATAAGCTTGTTTACGAGGTCTATTCGAATGAAAAATGATAGATTTTACTCTTTACCAAAAGAGTAAAAATATTAATTTCTCCTTTATAAAAGTAGAAAATTTATATCACCAATTTCAAAAGAGTAAATAAGTATATATATAACACATAACCCTCTCTCTCCGCTCTCGATCATCATCAATCAAGAACCAGGCTCAATAGCGCCGCGCTTCGTACGCCGTTAGCACTGAAATATAACTATATTCTGATACGATTTGACATCAACTATCTCCAGACTGCGAAAAATTTTCACTCGGGACTGAAGGAAAAACATTATTATGATTTCGCGGAGACGAAAGATTTATAATTTAATAGCGTCAATACGAAAGCATCTTTCACGATGAAATTTTACAGGTAGAAAGTAGATGAAAAATGCTTTCCAATAAAGTACCTCATGCAACGTATCAACGTATATAAAAAATGATATGAAAAATATGACCAAAAAAAAGGAGGGTTAGAAAGCCATTCCAATGTATACAGGGTGCGTCGACGCCCCGCTTATTCGTCAGTCACATCGTTCCTTATACTCGCCAAGCAGCGCGCTGCGGCGACCTTTGATACATATATTTTTTTCCTAATATAAACATTTAGGTGCTCTTAGAGCAGAGCACGTAGAAAAATATTAGAAAATTAACTTATAGGTTAGCTATACTCTTAAATGAAAACTTACTACTTTTTTCAAGGTATTGTTTTCTGAGTGAGTGAGTTTTATGTATTTAGTAATTTGTGACATATAAGAATCATAATTTGTGACAGATAAGAATCGTTATTTGTTAAACATCATGAATCTTGATAAGAGAGATCGAATATTAGGATTTGAAAGTTTGAAATTTGAAATTTGAAAGAAAAATTAAGGATTAAAACGAAACATAAAGCAAAGAGAAAAAGAAATATATTAGCAGATCAAAATTTCTGATACATCTGCAAGCGGAATAACAACAACAAAGAAGTACGAATTCACATACTGAACAAAAACAACAAAAAAGAAATTTAAATTCTTAAACTGAAAATTATAGCTCCATTAAATATAAATGGCATGAAAAGATAATAATGATAGAATTTATTTATGTACTGGGTGATGTATGCGGATGTTTCCATTACATTAGAATATAAATACAAGTAAGCAAGATAGAGAATAGTGCTTGCAGCGCTTGTGTGAATTATAATTTAAAAATTTAAAACATCCTACTGGTAAAGATGTTCCTCTCAAGTTTAAAACAGTTGTCCGAATTGATTTAGGCCAGCATTCAGTTCAAATGATCATTTTTGTTGCAGATATTGCTGACGATTGTATATTGGGTGTGACTTTTTAAGTAAAACTGGAATTACAGAATCAATAAATAAAATTTTCCAAAATACCCCAAGCACGATTGACAACAATGATGACGAACAAGGATGTTGTAGGATTATAGAGTGGGCTGAGGAATTACCAGATTTGTTAAAAGATATCTTTAAAGATCATTCCCAGAATTTTGATTCCTCACAGAAAGAGAAACTTGCCCTGCTTTTAGTTAATTTCCAGGATATTTTCTAAGATAATGATGTTTCAGGGAAGTGTAATCTTGTTGAACCTAAACTTGAGCTTAGTGATCCTCGTCCTATTAAACAACGGGTTCGTCCTCTTCCTTTTCATTTACAAACAGAGATAAATCAGATTATCAATAACATGCAAAACCAAGGGGTTATTGAAGAATCTTCTAGTTCTTGGTGTTCTCCAGTAGTATTAAAACAGAAAAAGGATGGCACTTGGAGATTTTACATAGATTTCCGAAAATTAAATGACAAGACGATTGTTACGGCCTCAGTTTAAAGTACGCGCGCGATTCTTGACTAGCCTAATCTTTGCGCGCTCACAGTTACAGTCGGTCCGCGGAGATGCCCCCCTCCTA
>JAPYZO010001789.1:0-41783 GCA_030522905.1 Torymus flavipes
TGAAGGCATCAAAAGTCGAATTTTGCACCCTGTAGTTAAAAAAAATATTACGATATACCATATTAGGCACTGGACTTTTTTGACTTCGCGTTTGAAGCACATAGTCTAAGCCTACACCTATATTTATTAGTTATCATTATTCAATTACGAACTTTTTATTGCATAAAAAAAACAAGTTAGAAATTCGTTGCATACATTTTCAAAGCGATTTTTATGATAAACTCTTTTTAATTTCCATACTTTTTTAGCTGTTTTTCGTATAAAATAACTAAGTACTTGATAGTTAAAGTACTTGATTAATTTTACAAAATTAAAGTACTTGATTAATTTTACAAAATTAATAATTAAAAGAAAAAAAATGTTGCTTTTTGAAGAAAACGAGGCGACTGAAAGAGTTAAAGTTAAAATAATTTTTTGTAATTTCTTATATTTATGCATCACAAAGTATATCATTTAAAAAGTTAAAAAAGTTAAAATTGAATTAAATATTTTAAGGAGTAGAGGTCTGAAAAAATAATTCAATTAGAATGCCAATATAGAGATATAAAAGGAACCCCATTTATTTTATTTGTAAAAATATAAATAAAAAATCAATTCTTTATTTTATGCGCTGTCTCACTCACACTATATGTACAAAATCATTAACAATTATTACGATCTGAAGCCAATTGACGGCGGCGTATAGGTCGTTTCGGTGGATTTTCTATTTCATCCAATGGCTGTTCTATAGAACATGCTTTTGATCGACCCCGACGTCTTTTTAATGGACCATCTGACAGAACATTAGTTTTAGTGTCATTTTGCTGTCCATCGTCTTGTAAACCTTCAGATAAATTTTTTGAAGACTTTTCTTTTTCATTTTGTTTAACAAATTCATCTTCCGTAAATCGACACGGTCGATTTCTTTTCCTTACAGGACGACGGATTGTGCCTTCACTACCTTCGCTACAAGAAGGTTGCAAATTGTCGTTTGCAGTAGAAGAATCATTTTCTTTTTCGGTTCTTGTACCGTTTATGTTAATTAATTCTTTTGAAGTACGATTAATTATTTGTTCTTGCACTTCATTAGGATCTAGTATAGCTAAATGATAATTATAATTATTATGTTATTAACCCAAAATGTTTAAAAATAGCACATCTAATACATTTTTTATTTAACGTTTTTGTCTTTATTTTTACTTACATGTATTTACAATTTCAATAGGGCTGACACCACTCGAATTTTCAAATGAAACATCAGCAAGGGAATTACTTAAACCATTCAGTAAATTTCCAGTATATACATTTCTTATAGGTACACTTTTATCATCAAAGTTGATTGTGTTATTTTCTTTTACTATTTTGTTATTTCCCATACCCTTGATATCTTCCACTGATGATTGAGCTGAAATAATAAAAAAATAAATAATTGTCCATCTTACATTATTGATCTATATTTAAAATTATGTACCATTACATACGCTTATCTATAAATTCATCAGAACTATCATCACTGGGTACATCAAATGAAAAATCTTTAATGATGGAATTGCATAACTCCCTTGCAGCAGTTCTTTCATTCCCTTCTTCTTTTAAATCTTTATAGCTAGATGTATTTGAAGTAGTAGGTTTTGGAGATTCAAATATTAATGATTTATGAGAAAGCTTTACTCTTTTACGAATAGAGTTTGTATGCAGTATTGGACTGCTTGATATACCTTCATTTGATGATTCATCAGTAGTAATTTCATAAGGATTTTTAGTATTATTTTCTAAAATTCCAACATTTTTTGGTTTAGAATTTTGATTGATACTTTGCACATTTTTAATAGGGCTCTCTAAAAAACTGGAATTTGAGTCATTGCAATTTTGTAACACACTTATTGGATCATCACTTTTATAATGTTGTAAAGGACAAGATTCATCTGAATCAAAGTCTACATTTTGAAATGTGCTAGATGTTGAATGGTCATCAATATTACATTCTTTTTTTACAATACTTTCTGGAACTTCTTCCAAAATATTTTTAGTATTTTGAGAAACAGTAGAAATGGATGGTTCACTTATAGAATCCGAACTTGCTATTTCATTATTATGCTGGCTAGCTTTTTCAATTCTTTTACGATTTTTAATCACTTCAACAAGTTTATCAAAGCTTGATTTATTTGCCATTCCTAAACAAAAATGTCAAAACTATTATATATTCTTTATTTTAAAGTTTTAATAATCTTATGTAAGAAACTTACTGTAATTTTTCTGAGCTTCTTCTATTTTTCCTCCTTCAGCATTACGTTCAATTTGTAATCGCTGTAAAGCAATACAATTATATATAATATGAAAATTAAGTTGCTAAATTAATAAATAATATAATACATTGGTCGTAGCTGTAGATACTAAAAAGCTGTCCATTTTCCTCTCTTGTTTTTCTTCCATCTCACACTGTCTAAGTAATTCTGATATAGGTCTAGGTTCTAACTTATCACATTCTGCATTATAAATAACAGAATATCGGGTAAATCGATTTTCTAATGTTCTTCTGTCACCTTGTGTTGAAAGTCCCAATTCTTTTATTTTCTTACGTAATTCTGCATCTTTCATGACTCGAAGGACAAGTTTTGGTAAAGGTGGCATTTTAGGTACTTTTCTAAAAATTTAATTAAGAATTTTATTTACATTATATAATTTACGAGGGATAAAAACTATATATAAATTTAAAAATGATTCAAGTACATTAATATGATTTTCAGAAATATCAACACTACATACAGGACATGAAACTGTTTTTGTATTTACTGCCAATGGTACTACTTCTTTTCTCTTTGGAGTACTAAAAATTTTGGCAATACTTGGTATAACTTTTGGTGATCGACTACCAGTAGGACTAGAAGTATTACATTTTGATGTACTTGCTATAGCTAAATTAATTTTAGGTGTTTTTGGTTCATTTTGCTTTTTTTCCACAATTTTTGGTGATTCAGGTAATTGAGAGTTTCTAGGTGGCCTTACAGGTGAACTACTGACAGGATTTTCCTCACGTTTCATAATTGTGTTATATACAACTCTATTCTCTATCAGACTTATTAACTTTTCTCTAACTTTTATATAATGTTGAATTAGGCCATCCATCGTTCGATTTATGTACAAATCTTTCTCAAAGAAAACATGAAAACAAGCTGGACATTGTGCTTTGTAATGTAGATATTTTCGAATACACACAGAACAATCTAAAATAATTTAACACTTATTTCGTTAAAAATATTTGGAATAAAATTTTCCATTAATTAAATAAAAATAGTAATTACAATTATGTGAACACGGGGTGATTACCGATGTATCAATATATTCATAGCATATCCCACAAATCATAAGTTCTTCAATCCGCTACACAAAGAAAATATCAATGTTATAGTGCGACAAAGACATTTGTCATATTTTTAGAGTCCAAATTGTTGCAAAAGTGTGCAATAACTACAGAATTTGTCAAGTAAGATAAACATGACTTTAAAATTTTTTAATTATTTACCTTTAAATCACCATACTCATCAGGCCATGCTATTTCTCTTACTTTCGTTCCCATTTTGGAGTTTCTACTATTTGGAGGTTACTTTTAGTTCTAATGCATATTTACTCCAATTTATGCTGTACTTTACTTTCTAAGTTTCTTTTATTCACTGATTTGATAAACTAAAGTTAAAAAAAAATAACATTTTTATAAACTAATTTGAGATATTTGTTTATTTTGAATATACAAATATAAGTAATAAGTATACAAAAGAAATTAAAAGTTCGTGTTACGCTAACGAAACAAACTTACGCGGAGAAACTTGTAAAGTGCCCGCCTTTTCTAAAACAGATGCGTTTTAGTTCCGCTCTCCTCCACATATAATATATGAGACGCGACGGCGCTACGCCTGAGCCGCGCACAAAATTCAAATAATGCATGTAGGATTATAAAGATAAGTACTTATTTACATTGCCTTGAGAACATGTCCGAAACGGGTACCCTTTAACGACTTGACATCGTCACTTCTACATTTTTTTTCTTCATTGTTATACAGATTACGAAACAATAATATCAGCCCGAGGAAATTTTTAAAGATTATATTATATGTATTATATTATAGTGTATGTTCCCTATGAGGATATTCACAACACATTAAATTTACACTTACATTTACGCATTTACTATAAAAAATTTAGATTTTTATTTTTATAAATATTCAGGAATTCCATTAGTTTTTTTTTTTCTTTCTTCCAATTTCAGGTCAAAGCAGTAACAGTCATTTCTAACTTTATTTCTTCTAAATAACATAGTAAATTTATTACAACCTATTACACTTATTGATTTTAGTAATATAGAATTACTAGAGTCATTTTTATTTTTGTAAGTAAAAGCTGGTATTAAAGATCATTACATAAATTGATCTACGCCAGTTAAATTAATCATAAATTTTCTTCAATTTTACTTACAAAATTGACGGTAGGCAGCAAAGTGAATTATTCAGGTGAAGAAGAAATCCTGAAACACTTGATAGAGTCAAATGAAAATGATATTAAATTCGTTGACGTTTGTTATAATCTTAACCTTCGCCCTTGCCTCTCGCATAAAAGATGAAAATGACTATTTCCTTAAACTTGTGCATGATGTCCAAATGATGTATCAAGCTCCTAGTGTACTCATAGGTATGAGTAACATTTACGGTTGTAAGTATAAAAATACAATAAAATAGTTTAATGAAAAATACTTTTCTCATTGCAAAAATAAAAAAAAATTCTGACTAAATGTAATATCTTTTTCCAGATACCAAAGAAGCTTTAACATCGTTAGTATTTACGAGAATTTTTTCTAATTATGATACATTTACAATGATTATTACATTAGACGAACTTACGATAGCAATAGATTGGTATGATGAAAGAATTTCCCAGCCATTGTATGTTATACTTATTAAATCTTTTGAAGATTTCGATCAATTTATAAATATTACAAAAACCCGCAGAATAAATATGTACACGTCATTTGTGATTTTCAAATCTAAAAATGAATCTCTAATGAGCATATGTAAACGCCCTGATAAAAATTATTTCAATTTAGTTTTTAATGTAAGGATGCTAGTTATGTGTCATGGTGAAGATTTACCTTTCAGAGAGTGGTATGCTATATTCCCAAACGCAGTCGAGTTAACGGACTATGCTAACTGGACCTACGAAGGTGGTCTAGTTAAACTAATTAGAGCATCTACATACGTACGTAGGAATTCGTTGAAAGGCATCACTTTGCGCGTCACAAGTATAAAGGTGGAGTCAAAAAATTGAATATTTCACGACCCAAATAATTGCAGGAGTTTCATTTCATAATGCTTATTCACTTGTTTCACTTTTTGGTTTTAGAATAATAATAATAATGAAACCTTTAAAAATGGTAAACGGCAACAAGACTATTTTAGTGATGTAATCAATATAGTTGCAAAAAACAGCAATTTTAGTATTGCATTTCAAGAACCAGAAATCGTTTATGGTATTTATGATTCTGTAAAGAAGACGTGGAATGGAGTTGTAGAAAAACTGATTACGAATAAGACCGATATCGGATTAGGTGAATTTTCTATGACAGACAGTCGTTTAAATGTTATAGATTTTTCAATACCTATAGTAATATCATCCTCGTATTATTACATCAAAAGGCCAGATCGAAATATTTTGTTGTGGTCAATTTTTTATAACGTAATATATTTTTTATTTTTTATTTTGTTACATTATAAGAAAAACAATTTTATGTTAATTATTTTCAGGCATTGAGTGCAAAAGATGCTTATATCCTACTATTAATCATTGTTTTAGCACCGTTATTAGTAGCATATATAACAACAATTAACATAAAAGTGAATAATAAAATGAAGAAGAGCCATAATTATCAACAACTCATTAAAGATTGTTATTTAGAAATATTGTCAATATTGTGTAAAATGCCATTATTAAGTAATAATTCCACTATTGTATAAATTTTTCAAAAATATTAATAACGCTATTATAAATTTATATTTTAATGTGTTTTGTGTATTGTACATAGATTTTTCAGGACTCTCCTCGTTACGAATCGCTTATTTTTCATTATACATATTGTCATTTATGCTTTCTTCAGTGTATTCTGCAATTGTTATAACTTTTTTGAACAATGTAAAACCTGATTTACCATTTTATTCGTTGAATGAGTTTATCAAGGATGGATCATATAAAGTTACAATAATTAAAGATTCAAATTTCGCTGAAGGATATATTGTAAGTTTAATAAATCTATAATTTAAAAATATAATAAGTAATTACATTATTCCTTTTTAATTTTAGCATTCAAATAGCACCACAATAAATAAATTGAAAGAATTTTTAGTCCCATACGAAGAGTTACCACCATACGTTCCAACTGCACTCGAACAAGTGAGTATCTTAATATAATAAATCATCATCATCATCATACAATAGTAAGTAATTAACATTAAATTTCTCATAATATGTACTTATTATCAAAAAGGTCTGTAGAAGTGAAAAAATTGTACTTTTTCTTGATGACTACACCGTGCGCAGTAATCGATCTAATCCAAGTTGTGAATTTGTACCATTTAGCGAAGGATTTCTGGTCACCAATGCATTTGCATTTCAAAAAGACAGTCCCTATATTGAGTTTTTCAATGCTCAGTAAGTATACCATCATTGTTTTATATATACTTTAAAATCACGCATAATTTAATTACAATTCCTGTTTAGTTTTCAGAAGATGCGTACTGCCGGTGTTTTGAACATTCTCAGAGATCGTTACATGCGCATAGTTCAATTAAATCAGATTTATTACGAACCTTTTACATTATGGAATGCTGTGCCGATATTTGCGGTTTGGGGTTCCGGAGTTTTATTGTCTCTCATAATTTTAATGTTTGAAAAAATTAATTTTTTTATGAAAGGGCGTCCACATGAGTTTGCGCAATCAAAAACAAATTATTGGAAACCATTGATTAGACCCCCTCAGTAAAGGAAAATCTCCCCATTGCTATTATCGATCATTCTAATTATATTTGTAATTTACAATTATTGTATTTATTAAAAATATGCATATAAAAATAAATTATTTTAGAATTAATAACTTATAATATCTGATTTCATTTAAAAAATAACACGATTCGTGTACGCTGTATAGAATTATTATTATTTTTTTTTATTTTATTTATTAACCAGACAAATTATATACATAAGTAATACATTACATATAAGTAAGCAATCCGAAAAGGTAGATATAACTACTATTATTGATTTTCAATTTTTTTTTCTTTGTGACTACATAATAATTTTAGGTGATAAATTCCTGTAAATGTGTTAAATTATGAACCTCTTCGTAATAAAATTTACAAAGCTTTAGAGTGAACATACAGTTATCTAAATGGACATTGATTTTCATAATAAGTATTTAAAAAAAATGGGGAATGCCAGACAAAATCAACAGCAGAGTATGTACATTAACTAAATTGGTTCACGCTAATAAAATTTTAAATTTAAATCGCTTGACATCGTTTTTGCAGTCTCTTAAAAAGTTGCATATATTACATGTGATATATTACATCCGGTTAACAGAAAAAGTACATGAGTCTTTCCCAAGAAAAATATGGAAAGTATTGTAAAGCTTTTCCTATTTTCCTCATTTTTAGCACTGTCTTCTACTCTATACACAATTAAGGAAAACTCACATTTTATTAAATTAATTCAGGATGTGCAAGTTGAGTTTCATACTACTAGTGTTATCATTGCTTTGAATAATAATATAAATGGTTGTAAGTATCAATTAAATAAAACGCAACAATCACAATTCACAAAATGTAAAAATATTTTTCTAAAAGAATTGTCTTTCTAATTTGTAGATAATAAAGAATCTCTTAAATCTCTAGTATTTTCAAAAGAGTTTTCCAGATATTGTAAATATACCATGATTATTTCAATTGATAATCTTACAAAAGCAATAGATTATTATGATAACAGAATTAAACAGCCATTTAATACTATACTTATCCAAACTTTTGAAGATTTTAAAGAATTTATAACCGTTACAGAAATTAGAAGAGTAAATGGGTATAAATCATTAGTA
The DNA here is from genome assembly GCA_030522905.1 of Torymus flavipes. Classification (NCBI taxonomy): domain Eukaryota; kingdom Metazoa; phylum Arthropoda; class Insecta; order Hymenoptera; family Torymidae; genus Torymus; species Torymus flavipes. The sequence continues at coordinate 8,108 of JAPYZO010001789.1, forward strand.
ATTTTCAAAAGCGAAGATAAGGCTCTGATGAAAATATGTAAAAATCCTAAGGAAAATTATTTTAATTTAGTTTTTAACGTAAGAATGTTAGTTACGTGCTATGGTGTAGATATATATTTGAGAGAATGGTATTCTATACATCCAAATGAAATAATATTTAAAAACTTTGCAACCTGGACTTATGATGACGGTTTAATTAGACCAGATGATAAAAGCTTATACCAACGGAGACATTCTTTAGAAGGAATTAGTTTACGAGTTACGAGTATAATAGTAAATAAATGGCATATTTCAAATTATATACTAATTATAATGATAAAGCACTAAACTTTTTCACTAATTATTTTAGGGTGAAACATCAGAAAGACACAAAGAGCTAAATGGATACTTTGGCGAGCTAATAAAAGTAGTATCGCAAATCGGAAATTTTACCATCTATCGTACAGAATTGGAAGAAGCTTACGGAATTTATAACTCGACGACGAAGAAGTGGAATGGTGTAGTAGAAAAATTAATGAATAATGTAACGGATATTGGAATAGGTGAATTTTCTATAACGGACAAAAGACTTGATGTTATAGACTTTTCTGAACCTATTGTAATTGCAAATGCCAGGTATTATGTAAAGAAGCCAGAAATGAGTATATTGCCTTGGTCAATGTATTTTAAAGTACTTTATTTAAATATTTTTACTATTCTTGTATTTTAAATAAACATTTTCAATATATTATACGAATCATTTTAGGCGTTCGGCATTAAAGCTGCAACTATATTAATAGCAATGCTGTCTTCAGTGCCGCTGTTAATTGCGTACATAGTTGTAACATATGATAAAATTTCTAATAAGCAAAAAAGATATAAAAGTTGTATATACATTATTGGGGAGTGCTATTTGGATCTATTTGGAGTTTTTTGCAAAATGCCTTTGCTACGTAAATTATTACATAATATTAATATATTTTTAATATTGACCAATGCAAAGATAATGATTTAAATATTTCGTCTAAATATTTCAGATCTTTCAACTTCTCTTGCCTTGCGAATTACATATTTCTCGTTATATATATTGTCATTTATACTTTCTTCGGTATACTCAGGAATTCTTATGAGCTTTATAACTGTTTTCATACCCAATTTACCGTTCTACTCAGTAGAAGAATTTATAGAAGATGGATCATATAGAATTACAACTATTAAAGATACAGACTTCACGGAAGGCTTCGGTGTAAGTATATTTGAATACAAAATTAAGCTCTCGCCAAAAGATAAAGAAAAATCAAAATTTAAAAATTTATTATTCTTTAGGATTCAAATAATCCTACAGTAAATAAATTGAGTGATTTTTTGGTTCCATATAAAGATTTGCCATCGTATGCTACGACCGCTTTTCAAGAGGTAATCAATGTGATCCTAAAACATTTTTACTATTTAATAGATGAATTACTCAGAAAATTTACAATCTTATATTTTATAAAAGGCCTGCAGTGATAAGAAGCTTGTACTTTACTTGGACTCGTACAGCGTCCGAAGTAATCAGTCTGGATCAAGTTGTGAATTAGTACCATTTGAAAAATCTTACTTGATTAGTATGTCATTTGCGTTCAGGAAAGATAGCCCCTACTTAGGGTTTTTTGATTATTAGTAAGTGCATCAAATTTACTATAAATTGTTACATATATACACTGACTTCGTTTTTAGCTTTCAGAAAATGCGCACTTATGGTATTATTCAAATTTTAAAAAATCGTCATGACCGTGTGATTGGAACATATGAATCAATGAGCTATGAACCGGTTTCCATTGAAAGTGCCGCACCAATGTTCATAATTTTAGGATTGGGGGTCCTTTTATCAACTCTGATTTTTATAATGGAAAAAGTTTACTTTCATATAAAATCGCGTAAACATAAATTTTTGAAATCAAGAACAAACTATTGGAAACCGTTGATTAGACCATCAAAATGAACATGTAATATCAGTCATTGTATTTTTCGAAAAATAAATCAATTTCAGACATTTAAAAAAAAATGTGCATTATACTACATCTCCTTTTTCTAATATTTGTACTAAAAATTGCATATTTATATAAGTATTGTTACATAAATTAAAGCATATTTGATTTAGTATAATATTATAGTCCAATGATGGCTTTGCCACATTTGCTGAAAACTTTCTTTCATATCTTACCAACTTTAACTGCTTTTGGTAAAAGGGCATTTCTATAATGATATAGTATTTAGATTAGCTCGGTTGATTTATCAGAAAAGGTAGGAAAACGAGATTTTCGGTCGATATCTCAACTAGTAATATACTTCCTACATGTTCTATTGCCTGGTTGAAGCTATAGCTCATCTTTTAATTTTTAATGTACCACTAATAGACATCGCTATACATTTGAAATTCAGCAGGCAACGGAAGAATTATATTTATATCATTAGTTGATGAAATATATTCAGTAACTTGAACGTTTTAATTATACTGTGTAACCTTTCAGCAAATTCTCAAAATTAGAAACTATACTTATAATATTTAGGTATGTTACGCAATGAACTATCTCTGTGGCAAGTATGAAAAGACATATCTACTCGCTACCGCATTGACACGTCATCAGGCTGGAACAGCGTAGATACAATATTGTGATAAAGGAAGAGGAGGGTAACAAAACCAGCTGTTCCATTCACCCCTCACTGTCAACGATGAGCGAACGAAAAAAAACACGATGTCGCCGATCAATCCTCGACCCAGCAATTATGCGGAGTACAAATAAGCGTTTCTTGCCGATCCCGATGGGCGGCAAATGTTTAGCTCTAAAAATAATGTCTACTCACGGTCGCATGAATCATTTCGTCAAATTGACTATTGTTATAACGAGCTCGGGATCCAGGTTGTGTTTTTGTTTACTGAAGAAAAGTGAGAAGGATTCGTCAACTTTAGGCAGGATCTCATAGTTCGAGAGCATCAGTTGATCATGGACAATTTTTCATCTGTAGCAATGTTATTGTTCTCTGGGTATTTAGTAACAACTTTGATAGCATGTGCACTTGCCAAAGAAGATTTACAGTCTTTTTCAATAATTTTACAATACGTACATCTAGTGTCGGATATTCAAGCACTTTTTAGGACGTCTAGTGTTTTTATAGTACACACCAGTCACAATGAAAGTAAATTACATATATAAATTATAATATACATACATAACTTACTTCTTTTGATTATGTAAATTTTTGCTTTTAAATTTATCAAATAAATGGCATGTCGTTATTGAATTCAAGTTGAGTGTTCTACTAAATGCATTTGCATGCACAGTAGATTTACTCACATTCCTCTGTATACGATCATTGTCATATTTCAGATATTCAAGAAACGATACTTATGACAAAGATGCTGAAGGAATTTTCTCGCAAATACGTCCTCTCGCAGTGCATGAACTTTACTAAGCTCCACTATGAAGTTGAATATTACCTTGGAAAGTCCGTACAACCATTGTTCGTAATCATGCTTAAAACCATGAATGATCTCCATGAGTTTGCGGCAACTACAAAACTATACAACATGGCACTACATCCCTGGCTCATTATATTCATGAAATCATCTGACAATAGGCTCAGCGATTACTGTCATAAGCCTCGCCAAAATTTGTTTAATCTTGTTATTTCGACACAAATGCTAGTTAAGTGTTACAACGATCCGATGTTAAGGGAATGGTACTCTATAGACAATGAGAATGTTGAATCAATCGATTATGGAACTTGGAGGTATCCGGACGGTATAACGATAATACAGAAATTACACTTTTTTGAAAGGAGAAGTAATCTAAAAGGAATGCGGTTAAAAGTGGCCGCAGTGAGAGTAATTAAAACAACACGATTTAATCCAAATTTCCCATTAAATTTTTGTTAAAGTTAATAGACACATTCATTTTATTAAACGCTTTCTCTTCTTATTAGGATATAGACCCATTCAAACGTTCGAACGACACCATGGAAGGCTTCTACGGCAACATACTCGAGGTTCTCTCTTTAAAGATGAATTTCACAACTGAATTGATATCAGTGGATCCATTTTACGGCGTTTGGAATGAAACGAACAAAAGATGGACAGGAGCAATTCGACGTCTAGTGGAGCGCGAGGTCGACATCGGGGTTGGCGCGTTCACGATGAACCGAATGAGGATGAAGGTTGTTGACTACACGGTTCCAGTCATGCTCACGACATCGGATATTTATATCAAGAGACCAAACGTAACCGATGTTGATTGGACAGTTTATGTCAAGGTATGAAATTAGGACTAAAATAAACATCAAACCCATGTACAGAGGAAAAATATTTTTTAACCAGATAATTATTATTAGAAAGTTAAATTAAGTTTATAAAAATTCTAATTTCGGATGTATCTGTCGATATCTATGTAATATGTGCTATAGCAATTTCGCGTATTTTATATACACAACTGGAGTAATTATACAGATTAATAATTATTAAAGATCATTATAATTAATAATTATAATCTTTAATTATGAAATCAAACTATTTGTGATGTACTGATTATGATCTTGTGATTGTCGAGAACAAAAATAATTTATTTTAATTTTATGCCTTGATAGATAATTTTTATTAAAAATTTTCTATTAAAAAACTTTTCAGGCATTTAATATGGATCTATGGATGGTTGTACTAGTAACTATAATAATTACTCCAATTTTGTTATCTGCAATGTGGAAATTCACCAAAGGCTACGATTTGTCTTCTTCCGTGGTAGAAGAATATCTTCGAATTTGGGGTATTTATTGCCAAAAGCCACTTCCAGGTAAAGATTATTTTCTTTTACTATAAAAAAAAATATCTCCTAATTTTTTGCTCGATCGGAAGTATTATGTTTACTCATTTAATTACAATGAATGATCGCGTGTATACTGACTACACAACTTGCAAAACAATATATATATATATATAAAAGTTTTGGTCTAGATAAAAATCAGCACTTCGAATGTCGGTCTTTTCTTAGTAGATAATAATAATATAGGGCAACTTCGACAAACAAATAGAAAAAAGAAACGACAATCGAATGATTAATCGACAAACAATTTCTGTCTGAATCTAGACTTTCCTACGGTATCGTCGCTGCGAATTGCTTACATTTCGATTTTCATGTCATCGCTGGTCCTCTTTGCCGTTTACTCGGCTTATCTTACGAGCTATCACATGGTCTTCACGCCCGGCGTACCCTTCAATTCCTACGAGGGCTTTCTGGCGGATGGAACATACAAATTAATAACTTTTCGAAGCAGCACCAATCATGATTTTTTCACAGTGAGTATCAATTAAGCAATCAATAATATAATTAATGCGAATTAAAAATAAAGTACGATTAAATTAGATGTTGTAATTACAGCTTTCAAATATACCTTTATTTACGGAGATGGCAAAGTTATTAAAGAGTGAGGAAGAATTACCATACGATATATTAGAAGCAATAGAACAAGTAAGAAATTTGATTTATATCTTAATTAATAAAGAAAAAAAATCTGAGAATAACTGTGAACTTTTAATTTCCTATTTTTGTTTGTACGATTTATGCGATGCTATTTTTTCATGTTAATAATAGAAAAAATGGAGAGACTAACTTATTTATAAATAGTTTAATAATTTTGTATTATGGAGCTATCCCCACGATCACACAGCATATTCTAAATCTATACTTATAACTGTCTGTTATCGATCCTGATGAGTTGTAGTTTCGTAAAATGTACTATAAATCTTAAATCATTTGTTTTTCTAGTATTTTTTACCCTTACAAAATAAACAATGTTCACCGATGTTGTGGTATTAATTACTATTCACAGTTATTATTGAAACTTTTTTCATCTAAATATATGAAAATTCATATGATAAATTCAATATGCACATTCTAATAGCAATTATTACTTAGGTGTGTAATGAAAAAGTAGTACTGTACACAAACCAATTATTTATTGAAAAAATTAGTCGTTACTCTCCATGCAAGCTAATGCCATTAACAGAAGGTAGACTAGACAACGTTGGATTTACGTTAGTAAAGAATAGTCCTTACACCGAAATTTTTAATTACAAGTAAGATGAAAGTATAATTTATTTTATTCTTCAATTTTATAAAAGATCTCATTAATATCAAATTTATTGTCTAGCTTGAAAACTTTACGTGCTTACGGAATAATCGAATGTTTGAAAAGACGATATTACAGAAAATTCGTTTACAATGATTCCAACTATCTTCCTGTTTCCATCTGGGAAGTTGCACCTATTTTAGGAATCTTGTCTTTTGGCATTGTATTGTCCTTGCTGTTGTTATTTTGTGAACATATTTCCATTAGTCGATTATTCTTCAATAAAAGAAAGAGAATCAATTTAGATTGCCCAAGTAACATGAAAGCAACGATATTACTATAGAACAATCTATAACAGCCTCTTATGACTTTCATAAGAAAACAATATCGCTACTATAAGAAGAAGGAATTTGTAAATATAGTAAAAGAAAAAAGAAAATAATGTACTAATTTATATATCGACTGTGTTGTGTTATAAGATGTTTCTATGGCCAATGTTGACTTTATTTGTTACTTTCGGATTTAACAAAATCGCGGCTGTTATGAATGATTCACAATTGAGAGAACATGTGAATCTTGCATCAGATATAAAAAATTACTACAGAGCGTCTAGCGTCTTTAATGTGTATAATGATAAAAATGCAGGTAACTTTATTAAAACTTTGGTTAATTGGTAAAGATTTGAAGATTAAATAATTATTTTAGGTACAAAGACGATAACAACGATGTGTAGACTGTCCCATGTTTTCTCCGACAATAATATTCTCGTTCAGAGCATAAAACTCAGCGAACTACAGAATTACGTAAAATACTACAAATACCGAACCCTCCTGCCGCTATATATAATTACTCTGAAAACGCAGCTTGATCTGGTCGAGTTTTCAAACTTCGCAAAGAATTTCAGGATGTCGAGAAACTTGTGGCTTGTATTCTTTTACAAATCTAAAGATTTATTGAGGTATTGCCATAAACCAGATAAAAACCATTTCAACGTTGCCTTCGATACAAAGTTGTTAGTAAAATGTGAAGATGACATCGTCATCAGGGAATGGTATTCGTTGCCCGGGAAAGAAGTAAAGATGAACAAAATCGCAGTCTGGACACGACTCCATGGATTCGTAAAGATAGACAGTCGATCGATATGGGAGAGGCGTAACACTTTGGACGGGATCACAATCAAAGTATCCTCAGTAAAGGTAAACTTCTACCTTAAAAATAAACCATCATCTCAAAATAACTCTTTAGAATAAAAAATAACCACTTCTCAGGAATCCGCGTTTGCAGTGACCGAACTCGAACGGAAACGAGGCACCCTGTACGGCTTATTCGGCAGCGCGTTACGCGAATTGTCGGGCACGATCAACTTCACAGCTGAGCTAAGCTCGACCGAGGATGTTTACGGAAATTATTGTCCCGAAGATAAGCAGTGGTCGGGTGTGATCGGACGATTGGCCAACCGGGACGTCGACATCGGTGTCGCCGAATTCGCGCCCAGTAAGAATCGGATGGAGGTCGTGGATTTCACTGTTCCGCTGCTGCTGACCCGCATGAACCTGTACTTGAGACAACCTAACATGTCTGCTATTATGTGGTCCACGTATGTGCAGGTAATGGTTCAAAAGAATTGGTGAAAATGAATGGAGATTGATCGAGGGCTTTTGATAATATAGGTCTTCGATAAAAGAATATGGACCTCGAATCTGTTTCTTATAATAATCTGCTCACTGGGAATAGCAATAATAATGTCGAAGTTTAGGATGAGGAAAATCCTAGCACTGGCGGCTGAAAATTGGTTTTACATTTGGGGCATTCAGTGTCAGCAAGGACTTCCAGGTAATCAAAAAATTAACAGATGATATATCAGTATTATGTGATCGACACTAAACTCTCATTTCATTCAACATTAGATTTCCCGTCGGCGCTGTCGTTAAAACTAGCATTCATGTCCTTCTTCATTTCCTCAATGGTAATTTACATCGGCTACTCCGCGACATTAACTAGCTACCTCACCATTTTCACGCCGAGTTTGCCATTCTCCTCCGAAGCTGAGTTCCTGCAGGATACATCCTACAATTTAACTGTACTTCGCGGAAGTGTCTATCACGACATATTCGAGGTATCACAATCAACAAACATTCTTTCGAAATAATTTCCTTCTTTTAACATTATATAATAATATTTTGATTAAAGCGATCAACTGACATCATGTCGGAGCAAATGAAGAAGAGGTTGAAGAGGACCGAGGATCTGCCCTACAATATGATCGACGCGATTAATCAGGTGTGCAACGAGAGAGTTGTGCTCTGCACTAACCAGGTGTTTGTCGATAAAATCAGCGGGCGAATACCTTGCGACTTGATGTCTATCAATACCGGCCGGCTGCACAGTGCGGCGTTTACGTTGACCAAGTACAGCCCGTACAAAGGAATATTTAATTTTTAGTAAGTATATGCATGTCAAGTGCAATACAACTTGATTTGTTTAATGAAAGAAAACAGTATAATAGTATAGCTATAAAACTGGCACTATGTATAATTCTTTGCGCTATATACAAAACTGCAACTGATGATAGAAATTGATTTTGTTTTTAATTTAAACTATTGACTTTTAGTATTGAAAATTTTCGATCCTACGGGATCGTGAAGGTCCTGATCAACCGCCACCTACAAAAGCCAGCGAAGTCGGATCTGAAATACCTACCCGTCGGTTTCTGGAACGTCGTTCCCATTTTAACGATTCTACTCAGCGGCATGGCCCTGTCGATTTTCATACTCTTTTGCGAGCATATGCATCATTTCATGAAGACCAGACAGCGACAGATTCGTAACTGAATCGAGCATCTCGTCGAACATTGACATTTGGTTGCGTGATATGTTGAAAGAATCGCATACCTTATTTTTATTTATTGAATTGAACAGGAGGCTGAACTCTTAATTGCTTATGATATCGTTGATTTCTTTGTATTTAATCGGCACACAGATGCGTAAGATTACGATTTCGAGGAAATGATTTTTGAGATTAATTAGAGGAATGGAGAAACATAAAGATATTTATTATTAAATTTCTAAAATTCATAAGTATAGTTTTATATAATATAATTATACATAATTATTAAGTAAATAAATGAATGTATTGATTTATTTTTTACTGGAAAATAAGGTTATATATGTAAATAACTATAGTAGAAGTACTTCCCGGCACTGCCTCAGGTTCAAAAATATATAATTTAAATAATTCATGATAATATCAATAAGTAATTATTTTAAATTTTATTAAATTAAATAGTTTTTCAATTTTCTATAATAAATAATATTTAAGAATCCTATAAGAATATATACGTACAGCGCACATGTCGAATCCATGACAACAATGATGGAACAAGTTGCTTCCTGGAAGTCGCGGACCAGCAGTGTTCACATTTAGGCGCATCCCTCGTCTTCTTCTCCCTATTTACACTTCATAAAATGGCTAAATTTTTTAAGTAACAGTAAAACTTTTAGATGAATTTATATATTACTCGACATTACTTTTATCATGACGATTTTGGCTAAAAAATGCTTCCATTTACGTAAGACGTAAGACGTTTGCTATAAAATATGGTTAATTTTTACTTTGTGTGAAAGCAATATATAATTTACTGTATAATTTGAATGATTCATATTAGCATAAACTATTTTAGTAAAAAATAAACAGTTTTTTCAATTGTTTATAATAAGTAAGTAATATACCTACCTACCTTAGGTATTTGAAATTGAAAACCATATGTATAGCATTGTAGCAACATGCATAACGCATGCGCTGAAGCGCACATGTCCATAGCAACAATGTTGGGTTAGGTTAGGCTAGTTTCCTGAAAGTGGCGGACCAGTGTTTACCATTATATCATCTCGTTCTGTCAAAATGTTGCTTTAACATTTTATATGGTTATAGCCACAAAATAAATTGAATTACTGACCTATTTATCAGTATAGTAAATTGATTACTATTTATTTGTAATCATACGTTTTTATTTATAAAACAAGAAACGTGATGGATCCAACGTTTATGAAGCCAGTCCTCGAAACTCAAGATTTTAAGACTGAACCTACAAATTATACGACCGGTATGTTTTTATAAAAAATGTAGATATTTTAATTATTGCCAATATTATATGTATTAGAATCCTAAAGAAGTGACGTCTGAAATTCTTTGTGTAGAAGTCAGGCAAATGATGCATGGATTTGGTGATCATTCAGAACCATTGGTTGAAACTGCAAAAATTGTAGAAGAGGTTGTACTGAATCAGATGAGAGGGATTATTCATAAAGCTTGTGAGGTAGCTGACATGAGGGAGAGCCAAACATTATCTGCCGAAGATTTTTTGTTCTTGTTGCGGAAAGACAAGATTAAGTTGCAACGACTTGTCAATTATCTAAGTAAGATATCAGTATTGTAAATAAGAATATTAGAAAAATCAAAAGAATAAATTTAACATTCTATTAATTTAATACAGGAATTACTTATAACCATTTTATCAATGCCAATTGAGTTTTATTTTTTTTAGAACTGAAGGAATTCAAAAATACAATGTTCAAATCAATGGATACAGAATCTGTTGACGGGATAACTGCTTTAAATAAAGTAGATGAAAGTGCTAAACTTCCCTTTATCAAGTACCTGAACAGTATAGATAATACTGGTGAGTTACTAAATGACAAATCTTTAGTAGATCATGTAAAATGTAAAAGAAATTCAAGGATAGAAATGATGACAAGAAAAATGGATGAAGCAAGATACTTAGAATTTAGTAAGGCCAGGTGTGCATCATTTGCAAATAGAAACAGGCACAAATTCAGCGATTGGATTGGTTCAAGTGGTAAATTTAATAAATATAAAATGTGTTAAAAATATTTTCATTTGTACTTTGAATACTGAATATCTGATCAATATGCTTTCAGGAGATTTTACCATAGCTAAATCTGGTTACACAGTTCTAGGCTACTTAGCTTATGAAACAGTAGCGCAAATTGTTGACCTTGCACTTTTAGTAAGACAAGATCAGAACAAACTTCATGGAGATTCAATAGACAGACTGGGCCTTATTTACCCAAACCCTATTACTTATAAGCCATATCAATATGCAAAAGTAAGTCAATTAATTAAAGAACAAGCTAATCATGTCTCTTAAAATAAAATCAACAATTAAAATATATTTTAATTTTTATTCTAATAATTTTGTATAAGTTTATGTTATTGTATAAACAATATTATGTTTGAAACAATTTAAGAACATAGTAATGAAAACTAAAAAATGAAAATAAATTGTTTGCAGCCCATTATGACAAAGCCATTAACACCAGCAGAAGTTCATGAAGCTCTTCGACGTTACTGGTCCCCTCAATTGGAAATGTCAGGACCTTTCCACAGATGGACATTACGAAAACCACATATGAAATTTCTGTCATGTTAATTACTAGTTTAAGGTAATTCTTTGTTAATTTCTCAGTATTGTAAATATTCATTCTTTCATATCTCATTCCACATCTCTCGTGAAATCAAAAGAGGTAATAAGAAAAACCACAGAAATCGGATTTATACTTAAATTAAATTTTTATTTTACTATATGACATATTTGCACATTATCACTCAATTATATTTACAAGAACATCAACTTTCATTCCTTACTTTTGTTTCTCTTTTGTTTTTACATTATGAATTTATACAAACGCTAATTTTATTCCTGTATCATGGCGAGAGTAACGTAGAAACCCGCGCTCTACCTTCCGCTCCACCTGTTATACAAGTCCCCGACTGATTAGCAGTCGACCAGTCGCAACAAAGCGTTCCCTTGTGACCACCCAGCTCCAAAATCTTTGCTTGTGGACTTGGTGGCATCTAAAAAATCAAAATTTTACGTGATTAACTTTTATCGATACCTAAAATCTAAAATAATGACGAAAAGTGCAAAAACTTACTTTGTAGATATTGCCTCCATTCTGCGTACAAAGCAGCATGTGCATTCCGCTCTGGTCGAACGTGAACAGCTTCCCGTGCACCGCGTTTTTCTCTATCTTGATTTTCGTCTCCCATACGACCTTTCCCGTTTGACTGAGACTTCTCTGGCACAGCTTGCCATCTTCGCTGAGCGCGCAGATATTCGTAAAATCATTGGTCAGCTCGATGTCAATCACCGGGCTTGAATGACAATTGAGATTATCAATGATCTCGTTCCTCCTCATATCGTGTATCAGCACATTGCCATTGGACAGTCCGGTGACGAGTAGCTGCCCGTTATGATTGAAGCTCGAACACAGGGCAGTAAGGTTCTTCTCCAGAGGCAGAGTGCGTTCAATCTTTCTCGTCTTGATGTTGTAGAGCAGCAGTTTGCCCTCGCCAGGATCCGACACCGAGCAGACAAAACTCGAGTCAGTAGGATTGCAAACGAGGGAAACAATGCGTGAACCTTCGTGTTGGATCTCCCAGATGGTCTTGCAGTCGCGTGTGTCGTGCAGCTGGATAGCGCCGTTGTTATCGCCATGGATGAAATATCGCTCGTTCTTCGAGATCCAGTCGAGCGCTGTCACCGCCTTGTTCGAGTTCGCCGTCGAGGAAGTGAACGTAGCGACAGTCCTGGAATGGAGTTTAAAGGAAGAAGCGTCGAGATTATTATTTCTCTTTTATGCGAGAATATAGAGATTTTTAGATTGATAGACTAATGAAGTACAAAAACGTGTTTAGAATTTTAGTACAAGTGATGTGTGTTCTTTTAAAAAACAATTTATAGTATTATTTTTCTTTTAATAAATTAGGAGTTTATGAAACGATGATGATTTTGATTTTTTTGTATTCGATATTTTTCTTTTAATAAATTAAGAATTTATAAAACGGTAACGATTTTTATTTTTTGCTATCGAGAACTTACTTTGGTGATGGAATTGGTGTCCAAATTTTGATGACACCGTCGGCGTCTCCGGTTGCGACGTAAGAACCGCTGGCGTTACTTTTACACTGAATGATGGACGTTTTGTGTTCCGTGTATTCTTCCTACACCATGAAAATATTAAGTATACCTCTAAAGTTTTTATTTTTGTTATCCAAAGATATTTTAAGGAACATCCAAAAGGTTATACAAAATAAAATAATTTTCAATATGCTTACTTGGCTTAGAAGAATATAACTTCCATCTAATTTATCTTTAGTTCTGGGTTCCCTTGTATCAACAGAAGAATCCCTTTTCCTAGTCAGTCTTGAATCACAGCTTGTGCTTCTTTTTGCTACAGCCTCTGATTTGCTCAAAGAAGTAATTCTTCCTTTGGTATTAGCTCGCTTAGTTAAATTCGCGTCTGTTTCAGAATACTTTTTTAAACTACTGGTGGCCTTTCTACTTAAAATTGGACTTGAACCACCTCCTATATTCCTAATAAGATTCCTTAAAGTTTTAGGATTATCAACTATAGGAGATTCTCTGTAAAAAAAAAGTAGAATACAGTTTTTTTTTATATTTAAATTCTAGATTTTTATCAAAAATTAGGTTTTAAATTAATAGTGCATACTGAGCAATTATATAAAAATCGTCCATTAAAGGTGGCTGTTGAGGATTTGGTCCTGCATTCACATCTAAGATTGAATCAATTTTCACCATTTCACTAAGTCTTTGCCTCAGCCTCTCATTTTCTTCCTGTAGCCTCCTAATTTTGTTAGTATCTTCGTCGATCATTAAAAGGGTTGGCATTGGCATGCACTGGAATCAGTATTAAAAAAGTAATGAATTTTTTATCATTTATGCAAAATATGATATAAATGTTAACATACCTGGAAAATTGTAGCTAAAAAATTATGTAATGAAACCAACATTGTGTCTTGCCATTGTCTACTAAAATGTAATGAAAATGTAGGATTTTCTTCAGGATTTTTTATAAATGGGAGTGCTGCAATAATGAAGAATTTTTTATTTATCAATTTTTTATCAATTTCCTTTATCAAAATATATATTTTCAAACTTACCAAACCATTCTCTCCATTCGGAATGTCCTTGTAATTCTGGAGTCATTTTTGTAAAAAATTCTTGAACTCTATCAGGCTTATTATTAATGACTGCATTAACGAGGTACATTTTAAGAACAGCATTTTCTAATTTTCGAATGCCAGGTACAAAGTGATTTTCCAAACGAGAAAACAATCTAGTATCCAAGTGCCCCCAGAGTTCTCGCAGTGAAACGAGATCATATGTGTGTATATATTGCATAAATTGATCGACAATCTTATCAACCTGAAAATAATTAAAGTAATTAACATGTCTTTTCAAATTAATAATAAAATAAATTGTTTTGCATAAAATTAATTATTTTGCAAAAAATAAATTAAATATAAAAAAATTTATTGTTTAATTAAAGTTATTTTTTATCAAAAACATTGTATTTATATATTAAAATAAAAAATATATTAGAAAAAAAGCTTTTACGATTGTCAAACATTTTTATCAATGTGTTCAATTGATTTTTGATATTATGAACATCTGGACTGATGTTTGGTTTTAATCAAATCTGTGACACATGCATTTGTCATCACTGTACTCTATATACATTTATCAATATTTTCCTTGATAAAAATGAAATAAAAGTACATAATGAACACTGTATATACTAGGAAATTTTACTGTTCTTGAATTACACAAATAATAAAACACTGTGCTACTTATTATCTTTAAAACTTAATCAAACTAACTTTAACAAACAACTGTTTAAATTTAAATTTTCATTTTTTAACAAGAAATTAAATTGAGGTAAAATAAAATACAGAACAAAAAAAAGCGAGCCTATTGTTTAGTTCTTTGTTTTAATGCATTGACTTTCCACTGTTATCCTTGAATCACTCAGTTGAGCAGGAAAAGTTCTTTGTTGTGCTCTACTTCATATCAATGCCTCCACTATTTACCTCAACTTGCATCTATTAAAAATTACCAAACCACTATAAAAAACCACAACAAAAAACCCAAACCATCGGGAAATCCCCATACAAACAACCGCGTCACCAGACACCTCTGTAAAAACCCTCCCAATCATCAATAATCGACTTCCCCAAACAATACCTCTCCAAAAAGCGCTTCCACGCTACCGTTCACCAATACCTAAAAAGAAACCACTACACATCCCCTCACGCATTAACTAAAAAACTTTCGCAAACACGAACAACAATCCAATAACTGAGTGCAGGAGAAAGTGCACGAAGGGTCGAACCAAAACAAACGTCACTCGCTCGCTCACCCGGAAGCCTTTCTCCTTCTCGGCCTTGAGGTCGCCGTCGAAGGCGCGTAGGGTCTGGCTGAAGCCGCGGAACAGCAGATACTCCTTCACGAGCTCGTCGACGTACTGCACGTGCGACATAATTGCTGGGCCTCAGCGTCGCCGGACATGGGATATAACACAACAACTCGTGCGCGTCTACGTCCTTACACGCTGCTGCTTCTGCAGCAACGCGCGCGCGCGCGAGTGGCGTGTGTGTGTGTATTTTGACAGCAGCCGCCGCGTGTATGTTGTCATCCGACGGCCATGTTTCGCGCACAGTAGTTGTATTACTAGCAGCAGATATCGCAAGCGCGTGCATAAGTTGAGCTGATGGTGGGGGGCGGAGATGAGAGGAGTTGATATGTGGCAACGATGGATATGAGGGCAAGTGGGAGATGTGGCAACGGTGAGGGGATTGTCGGCTGGCGGGAGATTTCGATTGCCGCGTGGTGGGAGAGCGCATTGTTTGATAAGGTTTTCGTTATTAGTGATTAGATATTTTTAGGTACGGCTAGTTATATAGTTCTTTTTGAATAGAGTTTTGGTTGGATCGTTAAAGATTCATTGAGTATTTTGTGTAGAAACTTTCAAACAAACTAATACGTCGTCTTATCGCTGTACTATAATTATTAAAAAAAGTTTGTGAAAATTGACTTTATAGAAAATTGAAGAAATAGGGATATCTGAAACCTACGTCACATGAAATTTATATACAATATAAATTAAACTGGTCTATTTCGGCGAGAGAATTTATTACGATTCCAATGTCGCGTAAAAGCTTTAAAACGGATTTATCACAAAATGACATTTTCCAATGAAATGAACGATTATTCAATTGTATATAACTGGATCGCTAAACTATAGCTGGTTCGCTCAAAATAAAACTTAATCCTCTTTTAGTTATAAAATATAATGATAGTGTCACAGGAATCATTATTGTTCAATGAATAACAAAAATATAGGAATTTTAATATAATTTATTGACAACAAATGATAGACAATAATAGTACAATAAACAGTAAATTTACGATTTATTTCCCGATGAAACATTGTCCACGCTGCGCTCCGTATTTCTCGCGTACTCTGCTCATGGCAAAAAGTGAATCCACTTCTTACACTATAAGAAAAGCTTTTACGATAATTCTTAATATACTTTTTTGGCTTAGCGCAGCGAAAAATTTCCTGCGTCGCACAATTTTCTTCTTTTTTTTCGATTTTCGTACATATATAGACATACTTTATAACGTATACTTAACTCGATGTATGGCATTTAATATAACGGCTCAGATAAATTTTCCATTACTTTTTTTTAATGAAAAAATAAATATTTTCGTCGACCTAACTGCAGCGATCAACAGAATTTTCATTTGCTTTTTATAATAGCCTTGGCGTCCCTCCTTGCAGCCATAATTTTGATAAAAAGTAGTTTTTACAAACATTACGCTTATAACAACCATAAAATACACATTTTCAACTACAATAGTCGCACCAACATGCACAATCACATAATCGCACTAACATTAACGCGATATTGTAAACGTCACGTAGACATAACCATTTTACAATGACCATTCGCACACGACACGTCACTTCCAACTTACATATATTATACGAAAAAAGGCACGAATTCACTATCACCCCCTCCACTTTACCATACTATACCAATTATAATCATTCACACTCAGCTGTGTGCGATCGCGGCGGCAACTATATATATATATGAAGGATAAATATGACGACCGAAAAATATGAGGCGAGAGGAAAAGGGAAAAAGAATATAAGAGAGACTAGTGCGGGTGTGTGTATGCCTGTGTGTGCGCGCGCTCCGAAATTAGAGCAGCCGCGATTGATTACAGCCTGCGCGCCGCGGAATTGACGGAGTTTGCGGCCTTGCTGCTCATGCCGCCTCCTCTTTCATCTCGCGGATGCGGCGGCGATCGACAGAATGATTTTTCCGTCTATAGGCTCGTATATACGCGCGCGCTCCAATTTTCTCTCTTACGATTTCGCGCTGATTTTAGTTGTTGATATATAGCCGAGGAAAATTGGCAAATTATAAAGGGAATCGTCGTTGTCAGTGATTTGAATTGAATGTTTCCTTTATAACATCGTACTTCCATTTTGAATAATATGCTATATTTGTTTTTAAAATTCGATATCAATGCTTGCTGGCTGATTTAATTATTTCAAACTCGCGCTTGATTCTGATGCTTGATTTGCTTATAAATTCAATCGGGATTTTGCAAATGCAAAATATGTGCAATTGTTATTCCTAATGCAATTTGTGAATTCTATTACTATAATATATTTTAATTATTCAACGGCGCGACACACGTTTGATTTTACGTATAATTATTATATTGTGGCGTAGTTTATATGTATCCTCGATACGTTCCGTATAAGGCATTCAAACGACAAATCATTTAATCAGATGTCAATCACTATATGACTAAATAAATATAAATGCAATAAAATCAATTGTATTAACTATAGAGAAGTTAAAATACTAAAAATAGTGAATATAATCTAAAATTACTCTATTTCTAAAAATCAAAATAATGTATACGTCTTGAAATAATTAATTAAAACTAAAAGCAACTACTACGAAAACTAAGTTTTAATATTAATGTTATTATTGTGTATAAGTATTAAAAAACTTTCTTCCGTTTTTAAAGTATTTTTATTTCGTAATTTTTTATTATATAAAATTTAGAAATAAGTCTTACGTGACATAGTAGACAATATAATTTAAGAAATTAATGTTAGTAGACTTCGAAAAATTTAACAAAACAATAATCTTATACATTATTAAAGTTTATATTTATATGTCACTTTTTTCTTTATTACAATTTTTTTACATTTTTACATCGTAGACAGTGTTGACATCGTTGACATTTCAAGATGAGTATATACGACATACCATGCATATTAAGTACGAAATCTTAAGAAAAGTTTGTGTAAAACTAAAAATCGTGTGTTTGTTAGGGAATAATTTAATTAAAAGAAACCTTAAAGTCAATAAACAGTTAGTGTCTAAAAAAATGAAAGCGCGTTTACACATAATGTTCTATGTACACGAACGAAAAACATTAACTAAAAAAAAGGGTATCTAATCTACTTAACAACGTGTCTGTGTCACCGTTTTTCGTTCATTTTCAATTGATATTGTCAGAAAACGATAAATCAAATCGTTTAAACACGCCTCTACTTAAATCACTTCACGCAGCTTACTTTAAATTCTTGAAGAGATGTAAAAAATGTTCTTCTTTTTTTTAAACAACTCTGATACACGAATAAATTGATTTTTTTTACAAAAAACGTCAGTAGGTGTATTTATAAGAAAAAAAAAGGAAATCATTTTTTACATACCCCAATAAGATAAATATACTTCTTATATTTTTATTTACATCGTTCGTAAAGATTCAAACAAGCAGAAATTTGTTCATCTTTTTTTTTTCCTCCAATTCTTTTACATCTACAAACGTCGTTTCACAGCAATCAATCCGTAGTCCGGCTCTCCTCGCCGTCAAATCCTCAATAACGAGCGATCAAAAGCGATCGATTTGCAAAAATATATTGTATTCGTATATAGACTAGGTAACTTTCTTGTTCTTTTCAGTGTCTCCGTATACTCCGCAAACTCTCGCGACGAAGTTTCATTTTGACTTAATTTTCCAACCATTTAGCGCCCATCACCTCAATTCTCACGGTAACATTCAATGTTCAACCCTCGCTTGAGATAACGCTCCATAATAACTTTAACTCTATCCTCGAAATGAAACTTCGCCCGTCATCAAAAACTTTACAAAAATCCCTATATCGCATATCGATTCACCGATAAATTAACTCAGATCAGGTGATACCCTCATCGGACCCCGTAGGACTTGGTTAAAGCTCTTTGTCGTCGAGTTTCGCCTTGGGCGCGACCTTTTCCTCGACCGGCGAGGCTGTGGTCGTCGTACCCGCGTGGTGCACCTCAGCTATCTCCACGGCTTCGGGTGGTGGCGGCTTCAACGAGCCGTCTTCATCCGACACGTGTAAACCGATCGAGGCGCCGATCTTCTGACTCGCCTGCTTGAACTGGTCCACCAGCATCACCTGCACATTGAGGCGGAAGTTAGAGAGGTTTTGTTTGGGGAGAGGCGGAGAAGCAGAATACTCCAAATTATTGGTATTTTTATAAAAAAAGAAAGCCTGGCTAAGTCTAGGTCGTGGCTAAAACATTGCTGAAGGCGTAGAAACGGTAAAAGAATTTAATTTTTTTTAAATTCATCAAAATTATCTTTTTATAAAATATGTCTTTTTGAAGCGAAAACCCTCTAGTTTTTCAATGCCTTCAACAACAAGAAACAAATACCTACAAAATACTTTTAAACAATCTGAAAGTTCAAAAAGCTGTTTGCGTTATTATTATGACAGTTTGCAACTTAATCATGAATTATATGACGTCGATTTAAACTTCTAATATACTTTTCTACGATCACAAGTTCGTTGAGAGACATATACTCTCTATAATGGTATACGAAAATGAAATTCGCTCAACCGAAAAAATAAACGTGAAAGCTATGGTGGAAAGTATTAAGGTTGATGTGTGGATCTATAAAAGGTCAATGGACAGTAGTTTTCAGCATGATTGCACAGAAAATGGAAAAATTCCGAAATGAGGTATTCCGCAATCTTGCTTACTATGGCAGTGGTCGATCCCTCAATGTTGTAAAACTTTAATATTTTAACGGCTTCGAGAAACAAAACAAACAGCAGATAATTCCGAGCCCGAAAAGCCATCATATATTCCTGCATCCAAAATGAAACTTTTAAAATTTCAAGTTTTTCTAATTTCGACGTAAGTGGTTGTATCAGTGTAGTGAACATATGTAAATAATAAAATATCTATGCTTCATAAAAGCTTCAATAAATTATAAAGTTTTAATAATAATGAAAAGGCTTCTATAAGATATACCATATAAGTACAGAATTTTTATCATACTAACAATACAAAAACACATACTAAGAATGGAATCTGTAACATTTATTAACAACCAAATATAAACTACTTCTTGGCAAGTCCATCAGTAACTCGATATTACTAATTTACTTATGCTCTTTTATTACGTTTGAAATACTATATATCTAGTCGCGTAACTATAATTTTGTTCTGTCGAGTTATGACGTAAAATGCTGACCGTTTATATAAGTTTTCCGAGAGAAAGTCATTATCTACTTTTTAATTGTACAAAGGGATTTGGTTTCACATTGTGAGACAAATTTGCGAGGATGCAGTTTATAACAAGAATGGAAGCACCGTTGATGTAGATTGATTGTATATAAAAGAAATCGTAATTGTGACTTGTTATCTAATTATAAATAATACTGTGTTTGCACTTATATATCATAATTAAAGTAAATGTAAACGTACATAAATAAATAATTTGCAGTATTCTCTAAAATCATCACTCAATGTAAATATTGTACTTGCAACAGAGTGTCATGGATTTTGTAAAATTGTAAACTATATGTAAAAATTAATGTCATCGGCAATGAATATGCGTGAAAAAATAAATTCCTTTATTACCTGAACGACGTTGATGCACATAGACGTCAAAGCAAGGCCAAATATCAGATACACTATTGACAGCATCATGTAAAGTGGTTCCTGCGCAACAAAAGGCAAAATTACTACCAAATTGTAAAAAAAAAAAAGATGTACACACAGTACATAAGTAGATATAGACAAAAGTTTTGTAATCACAAATTGTTCGTGTATCGTGTGCGTGAGTGGAGTGAACAATCGTGCAAAGTGTGCATCCACAGATTTGTGTGTATAGATAGACATACATGGTGCTTTACACATAAATCTTTCAATTTTGAGCTTACCCTCTTAATACCAGCGAGTTAGGAGCAGAAGCAAAAAGACAGAAACAGATTATTGGCTAAATTGGTGAAATTCGATTATTAAAACGTTAAAACACGTATACAAATTTAACAGGACATAACACTGCTTTCTAAAATTAAGAAAAAAATGTAAATTTTACTGAGAAAAGAGGTTTAATTTTCTCTCTAATATTATTTGATTGTTGCAGAATTTTCTTCAAATAAAAAAAAACACTAAAATCAATGACATTTATTTGACATTACTTTTGGCACGAAGTCACCGAAGCCGATGGTGCTCATGGATATGAAGACGAAATAGAAGCTCTCAAAGAAGGTCCACTCTTCGATGATGCTGAAAACTGTGGCGCCGATGAAGATGTAGACGATGAGGATGGTGATGGCCACGGAGATTGGCAGATTGAACTCGTCATCTATCTCGAAGGTGGACATGGCAGGAGTAGACGGCGATTCCGGCTGCATAGACGTGTTGCCGTCCATACCCAGGACGGTCTGTTGCTGAATCTGCTGACGCTGAATCTCCTGGAGCTCCTCAGGACTCATCTGCGAGGGCCGCCTGAACGTTGCTAGGTCGTATACCATCTGCACACCCTTCATCATTTCCTAAGGGACAAACGTTGATAGTGTTGAAAAAAAAATTCTGTTTAAAATTTATTTTTCCTTATTTATTATGGTATACGTTTTGGGCGGCGGAATAATTCAAGTTTCCGGAATTTCGTCTCAAACTTTATATGAAGGCCGGCGAACAAAGAGAAAAACACTTGACAGATCATGAATAATTAATGGAAATATCGGACTCGTTTTATTTTTAGATGACGGATGCAACTTTACATGAACGGTAGCGATTGTTCTATAAGTGTCGATCTTCATCGATCTTCCGATTACATCAGCCATTTGCCGCTTTCCGTATTTAAGGTCATAAATAATGATCCACTTTAGTACACGCGCTCTCGGGATGCTGTGAATTGGGTTACTCGAGGAGACGTGCTATTTCATAGTTAATCAGATTTCCATATTTTCCGTTATTCTTCTCTTTCAATTTTTCATATTGATTAATTGCCTCACCACTATTATACTTATGTCATCAATAAGAAGAGAAAATTTTATAAAAATAAACCCACTACATCTAAAATATTCAATTTCACTCAGGCAGAAGACAATGGAAATTCATGCTTGCACGACTTGGTAAAAATTAACTCGTCTCTCGCACGTTGCGCTCACGCAAATTGACAAAGCTCGCGGAAATCTGCATACCAAGAGCCGTGTGCGGGGGAGTTTCGAAAGACGGCTTTCGAGGAAACTTACCTGCATCGGCGCGGTTCTTCGTACTTTGCGGCAGCTGCCGGTGTAGTAGAGCCGGCGCACAAAGGCCCAGAGGAACTTTATACCCCTGGTAAATAATTTGCCGAAGTCGGCGAGGACTATGAGGAACAGTGGAATGCCGATTATCGCGTAGACTATAGTCAGCGCTCTGCCCGTCGTTGTGCTCGGCGATATGTGCCCGTAACCTGCGGGATCATTATAAAGGATTATTAGAAATTTGTATTATCATTAAATTATAGGTTTGTTGAGAATTAATATCTGGTTTCATTGCATAAACACATTATTTCATTTTTATGTGATTCATATATCAATTCGAGCAGCCAATATCAACAAAAGAACTTTTCTTTATTTTGAATCAACATAATGGACATTCCCTCTCCGGTAAAACTAAAGTAAATAATTAGCTCGGAGGCGTCGTGTATATGTAGCGAATATTCAAATCTCGAAAAGTGGATGCAAACGAAGAAAAAGCTCGTGCTACTCCGCTAGTTGGCAGAGGTTTCAAGGTTTCGAGTACAAGCGCGGCGGTCGCTCGGGCACGTTATAACTCTTTTTGGCGCCAGAATCGGCGGAGGGACAAGCCATTTTCGGAATAGCTGTGTGTAGCGGTCTCGCTGAGTTAGTGCGAGACATTGAGGCAGGGCTAAGGAAAATCAATGGCAATTAGGTTGGTACGCTCATTTAGTTTGTAATATATTAAAATGTTATGAAATGGTACTTAGTGTTTCCTGATTTCAGGCAATTATCATTTAAATTTTTCTCGAATTAATTTAAATATCAAATCAATAGTACGCTTGACTCCTATTAACGGATCATTTAATCACCCCCACCCATTCAGTGGGACCTCAATTTAACCCCTATCCTATCTTTTCTCACCAATCGTTGTAATCACGGTCAGACAGTACACCATCGCGTTGAGGAACGTCCAGCTCCTCTGTCCGCTATACGACTGGACTCCAGCCTCGTGGGCAGCGTGCAGCTGTTCCTCAAAGTCCATCAGCTTCCTGCGCGCCATGCTCTTCCAGTCATCCTCCTTCATGTTATGGCTGTACGACCAGAGACTGTCCAGGAAGTCGCGCTTGACCCTCTTGACACCACACTTGTAGAATGATTCGAATGCGCCCTCGGTGAAGCGGAAGGCGAAACCACCCAAGCCACAGACGATCAGGGTGATGACGGTCTCGACGATGCAAAGATTCCGTAGCTCATGGAGAATCTGGACCTCATCAGGATTCTGACGGCAGAACTCCGAGAACTCAGCGTTGATGTCTCGAATAGCACGGAAGAAGTCCATGATGGTGACCTTGTCGGATTCGGGCTCGGCTGGCGGTGGGGTCTCCTCAGGTTTAGGTTTGGGAGGCTATGATAGAATTATGAAAATCTCAATTGGTTCTAAGTAAATGGAAATTGTTACGCGACCTAAAAGTGTTTCAACTGGCACGTGTCCCAGTATTTAGTTATCGTACAACTTTCTAAAGACAGTTTTCATATTGCCTGCTTGAACCTCGTCGTACATTTTGTATACAATTAGGTTTAAGAATGCAAGCCTGAAGGCATATGCTAAATATTAGGATAACCATTGCAACACACTTAGGCATCAACCTGTAAATAGTCCTACCGATTCCTCTTCCTCCCGCTTCTTCTTTTTCTCTTCCTTCTTCTTATCACTATCCTCGATCATTTCATCAACCTTCTGCTTCCTCCATCCAAAGAACGGTATCCAGGAGAACCACGATGACGGCTGGCTGAACGAATTGCTGATGTCTTCCTTCTCCTGATCCGTGTGCATGACACTGGTCTTCCTCCTCCTGACGGTCATCTCTCTCCTGCGTCTCGGCACATACTCTTCTTCTTCGTCTTCTTCTTCATCGTACTCGTACTCGTACTCGTCGCTAGGCTCACGGTGAGCGTAGGCTCGCTTTGCCCTCGCCACGTCCTCCATGAGGCTTTCGTTGCTCAGAGGTATAATTTGCTTCTTCACCGGTTGAGAGGGCGATCGTCGGGATTTCGAACGATGGACGGTTGTCGGGGGTGGAGATGGGGGTTCCTCATCGTCCGAGGGGTACCGGTGACGACTGCTCGCCCGTTTCTTCACCGCCATTCGCGGGTCTGGCTGGTCCTCCTGGCTCGGACTCTGATCGTAAAGTTGTTTTGTTAGAAAAATCTTTCTTGTATCAAAAGTCACTTTTATGACAGATATAATCAAATCAAGCTAGACGTTTCCTTTTAGATTTAAGTCAACAACTCATTTCCTAGACTGATGTAGCCTCATTATAATTGATTGAAACAAATCTGGCAAGGAGGATTATGTCTGGCAAAAAAATGACGAAACCTAGACGCCTGACACACTTCTGCAAAACTTTATACTATCAAATTTCTAACTGACAAACGCCCTAAACTTATCACTCAAACTACCACTAAACACTAAAAGTCCCCGCTACTCCAAAACTCTCCACCATTATTACCAGGGTCGACCGTTGCCGTGCGGTCTCGGGCGATCCCATCCTCCTCCTCAGCTCACCCTCGTTGGTTTCGCGCGTTCTCCTGCTAGTCTTTACTGGCGGCTGCGGTGGTTCTTCCTCCAGTGGCGGCTGCTGTTGTTCTCGTGTTGGTGGGGATTCCTTCTTCGGCGGTGTAGCAGCTGACTTTGGCTCATCCTCCCGTGGCGCCGGCACAGCTTCCGGTCTACGTAGAAGACGTTGTTTTGTTACAAATCGGTTCACGCGATCACGTGGATTTTTTTTTTTATTGATCGTCGAGTATGTATATAACCTTGCACGACACATTTTTGAGCTTTTGACGTGCTTTTTTAACGATATTAATAGAAGTGTTCCAGATTTATTTAAATATAAACCGGATTGCGGATAAATAAATGATATACGAAATATTTCGCGGCAGGCTTTGGTCAATGTTTTGGTTACAATTTCTGTTTGTACGGTAAATAAGCGTTTCGCCACTTCAATTCGGCTCCTCTATACTTAGAGGATATAGTGTTGATCTTCGAGCGTGATCTGTCTTTCATGAACAATATTTTGCAAAGATAAGCGACGAGGTATATAGGCGTCGTAAAAAAGATCTAATGTTCACAGTCATGGAACTGTCTGGATAATTCAAATTCAAACTATCGTAGGGAAAAATAGTCAGGTTAATTTTTCTAATGTATTCTAATATCACACAAATCCTCATTCTCGAATGCAATTATACCAAACGATAAAAACATTTAAAAACACCGACTTGCGTTCAAAAATAATCCACCCGAACCCCATCCTCCCGAACAACAAAACGACCTGTTGACAGCCGGCGACCTGGACCGAGCCTTCGCTGGCGGCTGCTCATCGGGTTCGAGCTGTCGCTGTCTCGACCTCGGCTTCTGCTGCTGCTCTTCCTCGGTGTTATTGCCACCACCTCCCTCGGGGACCATTAGCTCCATGCGCTCGGTGTCCTCGACCATGCGCTCCATGCGTATCCGTCGCTCCTCGTCTTCATCCATCATCGAGCCCGACGCTCCTTCGGTGTCCACTTTTTCGCGCAGGTAATAAGAATAAGAAGATGAAATCGATTTTGAGTGGTGGGATGGTGCGAAACGTGCGGCGAATCGAAATCAATACGATTAATTTTAATCGCGCCCGCGCATTGTTCGTGTGATTTAATTAATTTACAAAAGGTCACACACTTCCTGGCTGGGTTGTACCAACGCGCCGAGAGTACCGAACAAATCGGAATGCTATTATAATTATACCCGCGGCTGCGACGCGGTGTAACCGCACGCGCGTGTCAGTATTTGCCAACTAATTTCGCTTTATTTTCGTATACTAATATCTCGCTTTATACCAAAAATCCCTCGACAACAGTGGCTCTCTCCGCTTAAACATTAACGATATCATAATATGCGCTTATTAATAATTTCGATTCGACGCACGCGTTTCGCACAGCATATATTATCTCACAACGGGGGAAAAAGCATCCTGGTCCACAATACAGAAATAGCACTCGGAAATGGCAAACAAATAAAAACACACACTCGCGTCGCGACCCGGCCACCCGCACCCACGCACTTCCCCACACCTCGCATCGTCAAACCCTGCAACCAAGACAAATAAAAAAAAAACGGGGCAGGAAATCCTTGACACTGACAACACTGTATAGCCACACAAGCACACCCACACACACGTACACACGTACACGTCTGTATATATATACAGACAGAGAATACACACCAAGCGTGTCCGGCTGCCGCGTGCGTGCGAACCCCGCGGCGCAGCAGAGCCGACTGCTGCAGCGGCGACAGCTCCGAAAAAATAGTAATAGCTATGTGATGCACAGAAAAAGCGCTCATCGCTCAGCGCGCAGGCATACGTACGCATGCATTATTATATATCGCGAGAGAGAGAGAGATATATATGTAATAAACACGATCGCAGTGCTCCCTACTGTCGTCCTCGGTGGGCCGGTTCATGCGGCCCGGTTCAGGCGTCTTCTCGCGTCGCCTGGCCGCGGCAGCGGCCTTGCGCCGCCGGTGCACCGCGTAGCTGTCCTCCATCGTTCGTCGGCGAGCTGAGGCGCTAGACTCAAGTCCCGGCCGCTGCCATGGTATATAGACAGCTCTGGCTTGAACGATGCGCCAGAGAGAAGGAGGAGAGAGAGGTATGGAGACGAAAATAACATCGAGCAGACGTATAGTGGTGGTGGTGGCGGCCCTGGTGAATGTGTGTGTGCGTATGTGCGTATGTATGTGTGGGAGGAAGAGAGGGAGCGACAGGTGTATTTTTGGGAGGTCGGAGAATTTCCGCGGGTTTTCGGTTTCGAGGAGAGGTGCAGAGGTTAAGTGCCCTGGTGCCGACGCTGCTGCTGGGATGACCCAGTGCGAGATTGGGGGAATAAAGTGTATATAGGCAGGATTGAATATTTTATCATTGTTTTTTATTTATTTATTTATTTATTTTGTTTTTAAGAATAACTGAAGGAATTGTAATAGGGAGTATATTGTGGTAAGTATAGATCGATTTTATTGCAGATCAAAGTAGGTATTAGAGGTTGAAAAAGTGACAACAGAGGTTCGTAATAGTATGTTTTTTTTATTCTTTGAGTTTTTCTCATTGGTTTACAGAAAATTATTATTTTTTTTTTCAGATGTATATATCTTGATTGCGATGTAAGTATATCCTTTATGGAACGTATATTATGACAAAGAAAAAAAATGCTAGAAAGTTATTTCTACACATTTCTAACGAACTTTCATTGTTTAGTTACTCATGAATGGTATGACTGCTACAAGATTTAGCACGCAGAACAATTTAAATTTCCCGCCGTTAATCTTATCGATCGGTAATATCACAGGCGGGATATTTGATTCGATACTGCTACTTAGGGTTTAATCGGAGGTGGCGATTACATTCCAACTGTATAACATATTTATTATTGTAATGGCAATCTTTCTATTCTTTTGCTATTTTGTCTATGTATGGTTTGTGTACCAAACTTCACGTTTTTGTTTTAAAGCATATACATTTATTTATTTTATAAAAAAATATAATATTGTTTAACAAAGTTGTTTTTTTTAAATACAGTTTTCTCAATATCGTAAATATTCTGTAAGCTAATGTTGCACAAAAAGACAATGTTGGTAAGATAGGTCTCTGTTGAAAATATAATTCGTCGTGCGTCCGACAATCTTAAAGTATAAAAATTAGAAGGTCAAAGTCTATAATCATTATTAAAAAATGTTCATTTAAATACTTATATGACTGTTGAAAATTAATGGCAACGTTCTTATCCACAATTGCATCTTAAAATTGTAATTGTACTTTGGATTCGTGTTACACGCACATTTACTTTCGATTACAGATTAGCAAAAGTTTAGGCAAAAACAGGCACAAGATTGGTGTATAAAGTAGACTTATAATGACGTAGTGTAATTAAGCTTCAAGTGCCTATTAAAACAAGCTTTATACGTAGTAATTATCTAACTACACTTGTGCTTATAAAGTTTTTGCAAGCACTATATGAGGCTAACTACTCTGCTTCTTACAGCTAATTAAACCTGTTTTATTTGATACATCAGATACAGAAAGTAATATTATAAGATTGGTTTATGCCACCTTAACATTTTAAAGTGCGTATTGTTCATAGAAAATTGCACCTTTCTTCGTTATCAATAATAATAATTATTGAACCATTTCATAACTAATTATGGTTTTTTAACCACTATTAGGATCTTGGAAAAATAGAGAATTGAAAATGGTAGGTAAATTGGATATGTTATACAAATCATAAAAAATCGTTAAGATTTAGGTGGATCACTGGTAACCCACTGCGCCGTAAATGTTTAAAAAGTATAAAAAGAAAAAGGCAAAAATGTATAATAAAGTATAATCTTAAAAATCGACGCAATAAGGATATATAGAAAAGGATTCCCAACGTATTGTGACCTTTAGCCTCGACTTCAATCGCGACAAAGCGAGATTTCATAATCCCCTTAGTGTTGGAATAAAAAAAATTCCAGCACAATACGTAGTTACTATATATTAAAACAATATCGCAAAGTTCAAGTATCTCGAATATTTGATATCGCTATCAAATATATATTTGCTTTCAATGAAAATGGCTCACTGGATACTTTTGTGCGGGTATACTATATACAATCCCCGCAGACATTTTAAAATCCCTCCATTTTCAATTTCCAGCCAGCGATAAGAGAACCGAATGTGCGGATTAATACAATAATTCAATAATTTAATAAAACAGGCTAAAATTCATTAACGCTATTGGCTTCCTCCGTTACGAGAACGCCTGCATTTCGCCGATAATGCAATATTCCACGTTCCGCGCGCATTTTGTTCGCAACGGATGCACGCGGGGTGTCAGCGTGGAAAATGATAAAAGGATATAACTTGAGTGTAAAGACAGGTTATTAAAATTAATGTACACGGGGATGTACAAAAGTGTTGTATTTGTTTAATTATCGAATTTTAATGTTTTTCTGCCATATTCCAATTACCGCAGTGTCAACTCTCCATTTGATTCATTCACAAGAACAAACAAATGGTTCAGTGGCTAATGAGCAAACGTTTATGGTAATCCTTATAGGTTTTGGGTTATAAAATCAGATCAAAATCCTTTTTTTATTGGTTTTATAAAGTTAAGAGGAAAACTTAGCAATTTAATTATTGCTAATAGCACCCAAGACACAGAGCGACAATAGCCTTGAAATCGCTATGTTGCTACTATATACATCGACGATAAGATTTTCCAATATAGTCCATCGTATGTGCAATAGTTTCCATTTTTGACCAGAAAAGTATTACATTTAATAGTTCAATATTGTAGATGTAAAATTATCCTGAGTAAGGGAATATATTTTTGTTTTATGTCTCCATATACCGCCTTTCCTCGATGTAGGACGTATGCAGACTAGGGTAGGAAAGTTAAAGGCTAATTTACAAACTCTACTTTCGATTCAATTATCCGTTTGCTGCAATGCGACACAGAGCGAAGTTGCAAAAAGTAAAAATTTAAAAAAAAAACAACTTTCATGATGTTATAAAGCCACTTTGCATCGTATCTTCGTTATTCTTTTCTCAGTCGTCATACGAGAATTGCTAGTATTTTCTTCTCGCCACGCTGAGATACATAAAAAATTTAATTCTCACTTTCCGCTTATACACCCTTCAAAAGTACCTGCTTAACAACTTTCTGCCAATAAACTATACACTTATTGCCTCGACGCCGACCTAATACTCTCGCAATAAAAAAGCAATTTTCACGCTATAACGGCCAAAATCGCGAAACCACTTACTCCTTGTTGTAAAAAGTCATTCCGCGCCTTCGACAACAACAATTTTCGCGACTGCTGGGCGCCCACGCGAAATTGCATTACGCCGAGCACAAGTGTCGACAGTACAACGCACAAAGCCCATATGCTCTAGAGGCGCTGCGGCTGTATTAATGCTGCTGCGGGACAGCGATATAGGAGTGCTCCAGTGATTTTTGGTCAGTCTGACGATCGAGGTATGAAAATATTCGTTAAAAGTAGAAATATGTTGGTTGTTTTTTTTTACACGTATCAATATTTATACGCATACTTACATATAGTAACTAATTTTGCAGTAAAACTGTCCCACGTGTATTATCAAATATAGTAATTTTCACTAAAAAATTTTTCTCGGCACACTTTTTTGATTGGCATCAGATGCAGCTTTTAACTTTCGTGTCACACCAAAATATGCCCCATTTCCATCATATCGTCAAACTACATCTCTTTCATTCGCGCTCTTTTGCATCACCAGTCCCATTCACACAGTTCCCAAACCCGTCACGGTGTCACATCACTTTTGGGTACATACTATATACCCGTAACTGTTATTCTCCAAGTTTCATTACAGTGGTGCTTTGCATTACCCTCATCCCGCGCGTTATAGCGCCTTCCGGGAATTGAAACCGCACGTGTATATGCTATACACCACCAAAGGCAGACGTAAATTCAGTTGGAGTCAGACAGGGGCCAAGCCAGCCACTTTGCTGCTCCTATTGGCTGGTTGCACACTACACTCACTTTGAATACATACAATTTCACGCGGAGGAAAGTGCCGAATAGTTTCATGTTTTAACGTTGTTTGGGCAACTTCTAAGCTTATATTTATGCCCCGGGTGGCAGCCAAGCTGCGGATTTGAATTTTAAATGAGGATCAGTATAAGTTTCGCCTAACCAACTGGCGTTTCTTTTTATTTTACTCTCAAAAGGAAGAAGCCCCGGCGAGAGCGAAAGATAACTGTGATTATATGTACATTTTTTACTCGTGTTCTCGAAAATATCCTTTTGTCAGTATGCGTCAAAAATTCACTCGTTCCATGAATTCTCCTTTAAAACTTTAAATTTATCAGTGCGTATTCTCTTGATTGATAGTTACAAAACATAAAAAATCACTATCTTCCAAATTTCATTTTACTGCCATCCACATATATCCTTGGTGAAATTCCCCCAACCTCATAATAAGCAGCACGGCGCACTCGACACCCAGCCCAAACGCTGGCTGAGGTTCATCGCCGGCCCTTTACATATATACATACACCTTATACCGGCCATACGAGTTAACGGAGCGGCAACAAGAGCCGAACCGCCCCCGCGAATCTCCTAAACTCGTCGTTGAATATAACAGTTTGTGTATATAATGCGTCGGATGAGAGTGCTGGCGTTGATTTTTCTGAGCTGAAGGGGTCGCAGTGGAGATACGGTTATGGTGATTCGATAGGAAAATCAAAGGTGTTCTTTTTTTAGCGTATAATGGTGGTAGAATAGGTCTATAAAATCTACGTATACTATATTTTAGCTTAACAGAGTGAAATAGTTTGACAGAATTCTGCATCATAATGAAAAGCTTGTATTGTGGATGGAGAAAGGTTTGCCATAATAAGTAAGCAACCGATGTAAGTATATATATAAGCAGCCGGCTAACACTTTCGTACCCTCACTTTTCCCCCGTGCATTTAAATCATTCCGCTTTCGCTTAAGATCTTGAAAGCTTCTTGAAAGACTTACGCTTTCACTCTCACTCGCTGCCCACGCCGCCTGCGTTTATGTTCACCCGTGTTTTTCTATTTCATTTTTAACCTTCCTCGCGTATCGGTCTCACATTAATTCACACGCGCTAACTTTTACTTAGTCCTCGGTACTCATGTATAACGCAAGCTTTTTGCATTCGTTATTTTGTATTTTTTATTTTTTTATTTGACACTTAAACTTTTGGCTGTTGTACTTTTGTACTCTCTTCTGACAAAGATGAATCATATAGTTCTAGTCGTAAGTTATAATAAAAATAGTTGTCAAAATAAACAATTCATCCTAATGGAAATGTTTATAGGAGTGGTATTTTCAAAAATATTTGTGCTTTTGTTAGCGAAAACGCGATATTTTTTAAACTGTAAAATTTTTAGTTTCGTCCTCAAAATTTATCCTTCTGGTTATACTTTTTTTCACCCATTCCGCATTTTCTCTTGTGCCCGCACTATGTCAACATTGTATTGCACTTTCGTCCGCATCCCTGCAATTTCAATTTCAAATCTTTCGCACGTTGTGTGCATAGTAATGGAAACTGAAATAATTTACGAAGAAATGTATTTCATTTGCATTCCCTAATTATCATTAATTTAAATAATATAACATTGGGCTCTTAAACGAATTTATCGTTATATATACTTGACGAAATCCATAATTCAAATAATTTCATTAATTTAGCTTAAATTATTGGGATACCTCGAATTTTCACACAATGTTAAACTACTACTCTTCAATCATGTATTAATTTCAGGTCTGAGTGCTAGGCACACGGCGCAATCAATAACCCTCTTTATTAAGATAAAAGATTAATAAAGACTCTGTTTTAATACCTCTGATTACTACACAGCAATTAATTGCATAACCATCACGCGGGTAGAGCATCAAACCACCCGGTATTAAATTTCCGCAATTAATTCGAGCATAAAAACATTTATAAAAAGCTGCTAGCGCGCTCGCCGCATCACGAGTGAAAATTCAAATTTCACCGTAACACGTGATAAATTAAACTTTTAACCGGTGGGTCCGCAATTTAATTTCGCGCACACCTATAAACAAACAAAAAAACCGCCCACTGACATATAACTCATTAAAACCGCTAAAAAGTCGACTCGACAAGCTCTCTCAACGACATATGCAGATCGAATGAAAGCCGAGCTTTTTGACGGTGGGATGCAATCATCGATCCAATTTTGGATCTCGTTTCGCGCCGGCGCGCATCTCTCGGGGATATATAAGCCGCCAGAGCCATCGATCTGATAGAGCGGGAGACATGTGTGTCAGGAGAACGTCTCGGATGTGTCGATAATTTATAGAGTTATAAAGTTTGGAGTGGCATTGATACAAGGGGATGTGATAGCGTGGGTTGGCTAAATTTGTTTTACAAGGAGATGATCAGGGTTGCGGGTCCTGGATTTGGCTAAAACTGTAGGAGGTACTTGTTTTTGACAAATAATGAGACACGTGTCTAGGGGTTTTGTGAATGGGCTAAAAAGTTTATAAAAGAAGGCAAAAAAATCTTTAATTTAAGCTGTGTTTCATTAAAAATGTCGATTTTAAAAAAAGTTGT
>JAPYZO010001790.1:0-16633 GCA_030522905.1 Torymus flavipes
AGGGTCCGACACTCCCTGGCGTGTGAGATTTTTACCCACTAAAAATCACACCCCGTCCTCTGCTGGCATGTATTTGCCCTCCCCCCCCCCCACCGGAACCGCCGTGAGGCATGAGTTCAGGGGGACGCCAGCCAGGTTCCGCCCCCCTTCTCCTTCTTTGCCTTCATCTTTTACGGGAAAGTTTTCCCTATTCTTTATGCCCTGTGGGTGGCCGCAACGCGTCCTTCCTTAGCCTGCTTCTTTGAGCGAAGGACCGTCTCAGCAAAAACGGCGACCCTCGCCCAGGGCTGGCTATCTCGGAGCATCAGCCCGACAATTGTGTCGGGCGTGATGACCGCTCCGAGCTCGCTCTCAAAATTTCAGTAGTATTGTTTTCCGTCAAATTATAACAATGTTTAGAGAAGTTACAGCTAAACTAAGAAAGAAAAAAACTGCTGCCAATTCATTGGCCCGTGGCTTCACCAACCTTAATTTGCCTATTCCTTTAATTAATGATATAATTAATTCTCTTTCGAATGCGACCCATCCGATTCAGATACATAAAGCCGTTTTCGAGAAATTGCAATTTAAAAAAAAGATTAAAAAAATTTTAACCTCAAATATCTCTGAAATTTATGGACCAATCATTTTTCCCGAAGAACTCGGCCGATAGCTAACCATAATCTACTTTTACAAGGAATTTTAAAGCGCTCCCGTAATCGTTGAATATGCAAAACTCATTTTTCAATTTTTATGATTTTCTTAACAATAAAAGAACCGCCATAGATAGAAATTTAAAAAAAAAATATAGGAATGTTAATTCTTTTTTGAATTCGACTTATCCGATTAGAATATCTCAATCCTATCATTAAAACAGCAAAAATAAATTTTGAGAAAATCGAAAATTCTAAATAAAACAAAAACAATCAAAAAACGGATTTTTGACCCGCCTTCACACACAAAACACGAAAAAAATGAGACTTGTCCAGTTAAAATCGATCGTGTAGATGCTTGGAGCCAGGCGTACACACACACATACACACTCTCACACACAACTCAAACAATTACTATCACAAAGCTTCCACTAGGAGGAAGCAATACCACTATTAATAAAGTTATTATCTAGGGCATATGTGGGAGTTACTGTGCCCTCCCCAGTTAAGGTGCCCTCCCCAAGTACGGTGCCCTATCAAGGCACCGTAATTAAAAGTTCATATTGATATTGCAACATTTATGGTTGATTTTGAGTAAAACGTTAGGGGTTAATCGATCAAGATACATAATCTAATTAATAAAATAAGTTAAATGCTTAACTTATTGTTCAGTGTACGATTATAATCGACTAAATATCTGAGAGGTTATGTTAATCACACAGTAGAAAAAAATAGAAGTAAAAAAGTGAACCTCAGTAAATTAACCTTAAAGTGTGTTTTGATTTTATCTCTAGTGAAACAATGATTTTATGAATATCTAAAGAAAGTTACAGTGATTTAAATGTGATTTAGTAATAATGTTTGATCTAAATGAATTTGTTTAAAAAACTTACTGAACTTAATGTGCACTATTTTTCTTTTCAAAGTGCTTGCCACAATGGTCTTCATTCACCATTGTTATACGCAGATACTGCATTGATAAAAGCCATCTCTGTCTTTCTGAACTTGCTGATAAGCAGCTCTAAGTACAATATTCCTGAGAAAACTGTTTGCTTCATGTTATGCTTTCAACTACAATTGAAACGCATTCTTGGACAAGAATGTTCATGAAAACATAATGTCTCTCTAGACTCGCTATATAAAAAAATAATAAGACTATTCACAATTCTTTGATTCACGAAATAAGGAGAGCGGGGCTTGGCTTCTGTAAGAGGGCTTGAATTACTTTCTCCAGCCATCCAACCACAAGATCTATACTTCATTGTTATTTTTTAAGGGTGCCTAATCGTATTAAAAAATTCTGCACTAAGCTCTTGCCCTTCTTACTCACAGCACTTAACATTATCAATAAGTTTTTACCACACTGATGCATGCACAAGACGAATTTTTCTTGTTTTCTAATAAACAGGTTGCTATACTTTACTTGGCAGGTTAGAGTGGTTCACTTTTATTTTGGTCTTTTTCCTGAACTCAGATGAGCCTTTCTCTTGATCAGTTGTTCTGTTTCTAAACGATACCGTTTATTATTTAATGCATTTTTGACAGGTCAGAAAGTGGAAGGGCCCACTTATCTTGGCGGGTGACTTCAATGCCAAAGCAAGGGCATGGACAGGAGGGCCCCGGGACCGAAGAGGCGACCTACTTGAAAACATGATGGCGGCGTATAATCTCGTAGTGGCAAACTAACCTGGCATGCACACTTACGAGAAAGGAATTGCTAGATTGGTCTTGGACCTGACATTTGCAACTTCGGAAGTCACAAAATACATCTCATCGAGGAAGGAGATAGACGCAGAGTCACTTAGTGATAAACGATATATATCGACGAAACTCCTAGGGAAACAGAACGAACGAAAAAGTACAAAACGAAAGGAGGATGGTCCCTCCAAAAGACGAATTAGCGCAGCTAACTTAAAAGGTTCTGCTACTGCAGATGAAGTAGCAGAAGCACTTATGAAGGCCATAACAGATGCATGCGATTCGTCGATACTATGCAGATCACCAATCTAGTACAGGAAACCAGCCTGCTGGTGGAACGAGGAGCTGGCGGGACTGAGAAATGAGTGCAATAAACGCAGAAGGGACTTCCAGAGGGCTAGGAAAGCAAATAGGCTAAGCCTGATAGTGGAGCAAGAGGTATACAAAGAAGCTAGGAGGATGCTCAGAATAGCAATCCCTAAAAGCAAAATGGAGAGCTGAAAAAGCCGCATCGAGACGATTAACAGCGATCAATGAGGCGTACCTTACAAGGTCGTGATGGATAAACTCCGGAGGTCGCAAAGATCAAGCGTGCCGGAAGTCGAAGAAAGTCTGCGGAAAATTGTGAAAGTACTATTCCTAACGGGGAGCCTAGGACTAGCTTCCCAAACCAAGAACACAGAGAAGCAGGAGAGCCCTTTAGCCTCCAAGAGCTGAAGGCAGAAGCAGGCAGACTAACTTCTGGCAAAAGTCCGGGACTAGACGGGGTTCTGAACGAAATGGTGCGCCTGATAACAAAAAAGAATCCCTAGATGCTAATGAGCGTCCTGAACAAATGCCTAGAGGAAGGAATTTTCCTCGACAGATGGAAAAGAAAAAATTGGTTTTTATACCCAAGAGTACTCAGACCGCAGCCGCTGATCCTTCATTATTCAGACCATTGGAAATGATTGACTTGTCAGGCAAACTGTTCAAGAGGCTTATTCTCAATAGAATAGAGAAGGTGTGCGAAGAAGATGACAACGAGGAAATCTCCGCAGCCCAGTTCGCCTTCCGCAAGGGGCTGTCAACCGACCACGCATTTCAGAAGGTAGAGGAGAGAGTATGAGAGGCACTTCACGAACTACCGAGCCCGGTAGGATTCTGCACCATAATTGCTCTAGACGTCAAAAATGTGTGTTGGGTCTGCCGTTGCAGTAACCCTGCTAGTTGGGAGTGCACTTACCAGGCCTTGGCACAAGAGTAGAAAATGCCCCAATACCTTCTCAGAATTATGGACAGCTACCTAAAGGATAGAAAACTAACAATAGTTACTGAGGAAGGCAGAATAGTGACAGATATATTCTGAGGATGAAACTACCGAACGGGTCATCGTTGGTTGGGTTTGCCGACGACTTGGCCCTACTAGTAGTGGCAGACAAGGCATGGTTAGTGGAGATAGTTGCAAACGAAGCCTTGGAGCTGATCGCTGAATGGCTAAGCAGTAGATCTTTGCAGCTAACCGTGCGCAAATGTAAGGCGATCTTGGTAACACGTCGACAAAGTACACAGCTTCCCGGTTTGAGATCAATAGGGATGTAATAATGCAAGATAGCTTGCACATCAGTGATGCGACTTATACCCAACATAGGAGGGCCGTAGCCGACACAAACAATTGTCGGCAACAGTGGTCGAGTCGATTCAGCTGTATGGGGCACCTACTTGGGCAGATTGTATTCCTGCATATTTAGTGAATAAGAATATGGGTGCAGTGCAGCGCAGGATTAATTTGCGGATAATCAGTGAATGGCGGACATTGTCAAGAGATGAGGCCACCGTACTTTCAGGGGTTCCTCCAATCAGGTTACTAGCTCTTGAGAGGAAAGAAATATGGGTCGAACAGGAGGAGTACCTTCAGATACAAGGACACTTACCCGAAAAAAGAGGAACATCATACGGGGGAAAGCAAGAGAGACCCTGTTTAAGAGATGGTAAGAGGAATGGGATACTTCAAAGGACGGAAGATGGATGCATAAGCTCATACCAAAGATCAAGGAGTAGGTACTCTGAGAACACGGCTCGATGAAATAACGCCTCACGTAATGACTCAGCGGACAGGGGTGCTTTGTATTGTACAACCACAATCTAGCACAATCTTCACATCTAGCCACCAGAGGGCATAGGTCCAACAGCAACTTCCGATTATGCGAAGAAGACGAAGACGACGGGGAACACACGATATTCGCCATGATATGCTGTTAATGGCTCAGCTAATTTTGCAATTAGCAGTAGAGCCAGAGCAACTTTACTTTGAATTAAAATTTGCATACACGTGGTGATGGAATTTTTGGTCTTAAAAGAAACAACACTTAATTAGCAACAAAAAAAAATAAGTAAACATTTTATTGTTAATGGTAACTGAGTTTTACACGTTGCAGTTAAGCCAATCCTCAAAGAAATCTCGCGAAGCGCGTTAACAATCTGATTGAGCGTAGGAAAAGCTATGCGGCTTAAATTCGACACGAGGCGGTACTTTTGTGAATGCAAGATTCCGGCCAGAGTCTATCTCCAGCGAGAGCATCCGAGCGTGACGATTGTTGAACGACGAGTGAGAAAGGCTAAATCCGATGACAAAATCTGTTCTTGTTCACGCACTATACCGCATTCCTATCCTTGTTATTGTCGCACTCGGCAGCGTCTAGCAAGTGCGCGAGAGGTGTGCGGGGGGGGGGGTGCTCCGCGGCAGAAGCCAAACTCAAGGCCGTCGCGCTCGTGGTCGAAAACCGAAAAAAATACGCGCCTGAAACGCGCAATACGTGTGCCCACGCGAACATATGCCATTGTCGAAAGACAACATGGTAGCGACCATGCTTCAGTCGCCAGTCAGTTGGGACAGGATAACTTCCTTTATCAGGAAGGCAATCAACCAAAGAAGAAAAGAAGAGAGAAATGAGAAGAAAATACTGATAAGCTAAGAATACAGCTTCCGAAGAAAGGTCCTCCGAGACCAGAAGAAGCCCTTCCGAAGTAATACTGAAAATGAGTTCCGGTGGGTGCTAGATGCTGCAAGGGCTATCACACGAAAGGGGAGGGGGGTTAGTCGGTAGGAATCTCGACACTATCCACTTCATGGGTGTCTTATGAATGATTTCCCCACCTCAGCCCCCCTCCCAAAAAAAAAACCTATATACATTACTACGAAGCTCCTTGGTTTAAGATCAACGAGCAAGTAATCCTTCTCAAGCAGGAGATAAATATGTTATATTTACAGGTGATATACATGTTATATTACGCGAGAATTCGAGAACGCGAGAACCTGACGCGATACTACGAGAACTTGAGAGTCGCGCGAGAAGAAGAACCTCAGCGACGAGCGCGACGCAGAGACATACAAATATGGTATACGCCTCCCCACCCCAGCACCAATACTTGGGTGCATGTAGCAGCAGCCGACTCGCAAGATGATTTGAAAGTGAAAGTAGAATCAGACAAAGAAAGTGAAAAGACAGTAAGTGAAGAAAAGTTTGAAAAACGATTTGTGAATATCGTAAATCAAATTATAAGTTTAAAGAGAACAATTAAAGTGTTCGAAGAAACCAAAAGTGTAAATAGACGAGTCATCATGGCAGACTAGTTCAAGATGTCATTATCAATTTTCTATGGAAAAGCCTATAGTACTTGGAAGAAGAGAATTACAGTCGTGAAAGATTTGAAAATGACGAATTACATATCCAGTGCCCTGTCGAATAGACAAATGGAATTAGTCAGATGAGAACACCAGTTATGAAATAATTAAGAAACTAGATAAATTATATAATTTTAGATCAGATGAATGACAGCGAATGTTATAATGAGAAAGGAATGAATTTGATAGTCCAGCTGTCCAGGTGGTTTTCAATAAAAAAAACATTAGTTATCTTGCCAACGTTTCGGGCATTTGTATGCTCCTCTTCTGGGCTTTATTATAAATAAATATAAAAAATAATCAGTAAAAATATTCATAATTACAACACCATCGATTTTTACAGACAATTAGAATGAGTTACTTATAGATTATGTTCGGGATTCAACGAAAACGCCGACTCCGAGCGCGTTTCCCTACTCTGGCTGCATATTACATGCGTGAGAGAGCCGTGCCAATTAGCGCTCTCCACGCGTCTCTCTACCGCCCCTCCAACTACCAGGCACGCCGACGGCACATCGCAACGCCGGCCGGCGACAGTTCTTTCGCGACGGTCAAAAGAGACAGCAGCAGACTGACGGAGCAACTTTTAAGCCTGCAGCGATACGACGGACACACCTAATAAATATCTACATTTTCTCCACACGAACGACTTTTTAACTTTAACGAACCTCTCCAATCCACGATCCATTTCCACAAAACATAACAGATTACATTGTTAAAAGCGTGTTTTAAGCAGTGGCAACTGCACGTCAAAGAGAAAACTATTTTATAAATTTTGGCTTTATACACTAAAAATTTTTACATATATTAGTCAATAAAGGTGTGAAAACCAATCGCAAACGACCGAGGTAGGGTGCGAATCAAAACGCATAGTCGAGCGTGTATATAGTGCACAGATCAAGAGTATATAAAGTATAGTGCATGTTATTACAATAGACTAAGTATATAATATACAGAATCTATACTACTATACACAGCCATACACATAGGTATAAACGTAGTTCTCTATTTTTATGTGCTCCTAATACTGATTCCTTGCGCTAACCTCTGTTACATCACATTGGAGGGGTTAAACTTGAAGTTTATTTCTGTCTTTAAACGCTTTACAATCCTCATTTAAATTCATAGTGTCAGTCATCTTATTTACGAATGGATTTTGTAAATGTATATAATACATCTCAGATAGAAGCCTGCCATCCAGCCGGCTCTCTTTATCTAATATGTTAACTTTATTAAAATTAATATTATGGTTTCTGTCACTTATATGTGTATATAATGCATGCATTATTATCATTTTTTTTGCACCTTTTTTTATGTTCTCTAATCCTAATATCTAATCTACGGCCAGTTTGCCCAGCATAAGTAGCCTCACAGCCATCACAATCTTTACGGTACATCACATTTGTATTTTCCCCTGTTTCACATTTATCTTTTCACAGTTTGATAAATTATATTTGCGTGAGTCAACCGCATTACAAATTTATGTGAGAAATAAATTGGAAAGATTAAGGATAAGAGATTATATGGAAACAAGTAATTTCTACAGTGAATTTGAAAAATTAATGATTGAATTAAAAAATGCCGATGCTACGATAAATGAAAAAGAAAGAATTAATTATTCACTATGAACGTTACCAAGTTCGTTGAGTCATATTGGTGATTTAGTTGATGTGCTGCCAGAACAAGAAAGGGCAGTGATTATGTTATGAATGAGATAATGTTACATGAAAATCGAGAAAAAG
Organism: Torymus flavipes; assembly: GCA_030522905.1. Classification (NCBI taxonomy): domain Eukaryota; kingdom Metazoa; phylum Arthropoda; class Insecta; order Hymenoptera; family Torymidae; genus Torymus; species Torymus flavipes. The sequence continues at coordinate 7,737 of JAPYZO010001790.1, forward strand.
AAGAAAATCAAAATTTGAGAAATAATTCAAATGTATTTGAAGTGGAAAAGAAACAGGATGGAAAGTGCTTCAGATGTGGAACGCAAAATCACTTCCAATATGAGTATACAAGCCAAGGCGACGTGAGAAATTCATGGAGTGGCTCCAGAGGAGGACAGCAACGAGCGCGAGGAGGCGCACACTATCAACAACACCAAAAGCAGCGAAATGGCATCAGCCATAGCAGAGGTAACATCAGCTACCGAAGCAGAGGGGCAGGTCAACCAAGACAAAGCAGTCAACAACGACAAGATCGGCAGAACACGAGCCAAGACGCAACGACTTTCATAACCGAAGTAGAGGGTAGAGTAAATAACAATGTAGATGTAAATAGTTGCGAAAGTAAGTTGAAATGGGTTTTAGATAGGGGATGCTACGATTATATTATTAACGATGATAAATACTTTACTTAGAATGCTAGGACATGTAAATTTTGGACATTTGAATATTTTGAGTAAAAATAATCTAGTTGAAGGTTTACCAAATAATTTAGAAAATGAATACTTAAAATATGTACAAAATAAAATGACTAATACTCATTTTGAAAATACATAGAGCTAGAGATATAAGAGAAATTATTCACGCGGATGTAAATGGTCCGCATAGAACAACAGGATTTAGGGAAGAAAAATATTTGTTAATTTTAGTTGATGATTATAGTAAAGTGACTAAAGTATATACGATGAAAGAGAAAAACGAAGTTTATGACTGTATTATAACTTATGTAAGTTCGTCCGGCCTCAACTCGGTCTTTCTTTACTCGAACGATGAAGGTGTTGGGCGAGTGGCGTGATATCGACGAAGAACGGCCGTTGGTAATGGTGCGGCAGGTTGATCTCGCCTGTCGCACGATCTAATCTCTGTCACGTAACCACGGCGTAAGTATGCGATTACATGTCCCACAAATCTCCAGGAATACTGCGGCACAATCCAACTCACGATCCTCACTGCCTTTAAAACGGGAAAAGGTGATAATACTCGGTAAAAAGGCGGTTCTAATACGAGGATTCACTGTTTATTCATCAGTAGCAAGAACTCAAACATTAAAAATCTTATTAAACTATTGCGTGCAAAATGATTTGAAGGTAAAGAAAATGGATGTCGAGTCAGCGTTCCTTACTGGAAAAGTTAAACCTGCATTTATCTAAAACAACCTCAAGGTTATGATAATAATAACGGCAGTGTGCAAATTAGAAAAAGCTTTTTACGGACTGCGCGAAAGTCCAGGTGTATAGTATGAATGCTTAGATGAATATTGGAAAGAATTATGCTTTAAGAAAAGTAAAATCGATTATTGTTTATATTCCCTAAAAATTAAAAATAAGAAAATCTATTCAATAATCTTTGTGATGATTTATTAATCTCCAGGAAAATGAAAAATTAATTGAATTTATTAAAAAGAAATTAATTGTAAAATTCGGAATGAAAGATTTGGGCCAGATTAAAACTTACTTAGGAATAAATGTTAATTACGATTGTAATCAGAATGTTATGACTTTAGACTAAAAGGACTATATTGAATCTTTAGCGAGAAATTACAGTACTCCGATGGAGCAAACTACAAAATGTGAACCGGCACTATCAGCATCAAACGATATAAAATATAGAAACCTAATTGGAGCACCGTTATACATAAGTTTAAACACTAGACCAGATATTTGCTACTCGGTAAATTATCTTAGTAGATTGCCAACTTGGCATGATCCGAGCCATTATAAGTATGCATGCAGATTACTAAAATATTTTTATTATACAAACGTTCGAGAAAAATTTAAATGCTCATATTTTGAATTGTTTTGTTGATGCTGATTGGGCAGGAGATGCAGTAGATAGAAAATCTACGACTCGATATGTGATTAAAATGTATAAAATAGCATTTATTGGAAATCAAAGAAACAAAATATTGTAACAAAGTCATCGACCAAAGCAGAGTATGTTAGAGGATTTTAAAATAGAATTGAAGAAACTTATATGAATACATGGAGATAATGCCGGTGCATTAGTATGAGTAAATATGGAAATTCGGCTAAAAACTCTAAGTACATAGAAACATATTATTATTTTGTAAATGAAAATTATTTAGAAAGTTTTATTAACATAAGTAAAATTGATTCAGATGAAAATCCTACAGACATATTTACCAAGTCATTGGGTCGAATAAAATTTGTAAAGTTTAGAAGCAATTTAAATTTAGAATATCAGATTCGATGCTTAAGTTAATGCGTAATATAAATTTAATGAGTTGTGTTAAAAATAAACATATTATATTACGCGAGAATGCGAGAACGTCAGAACCTGATGCGATAATACAAGAACTTGAGAGTCGCGCGACAACCAGAATCTCAGCGATGAGCGCGACGCACACACATAGAAATATGGTATGCGCCTACCCCTCCCAGCATCTATAGTGTGACTTGGGCGCAAGTGGCAGCGGCCAACTCGTGCCCTCTATCGCTCTCTATCGCCAACCCTCATCTGTGACGGGACGTGGTGCCCGGGCGCTGGGCGCTATGGATATTAGTTATCCTTCTTGAATAAAATTATCATAAATACAACACCTTTTTAGTTACTTACCTTCCTACCCTCTAAATTGATCAAAAGTACTTGGGAGTGTGGCTAGGCAGAAAATGGTCATTCAAGCACCATGTCAAGCAAGCAGCAACGAAGGCGTTGATTGCTTGCATATCACTGATGCGACTTATGCCCAATGTAAGAGGGCCGTGGCCGCACGTAGAAAATTGCTGGTAACAGTGGTCGATTCGATTCAGCTGTATGGGGCACCTACTTAGGCAGATTGTATCCTTTCATATTTCGTGGATAAGCATATGGGTGTAGTGCAGCGCAAGATGAATTTGCGGATAATCAGTGGATAGCGGACATTATCTAGAGATGCGGCCAACGTACTTTCTGGGGTTACTCCGATCAGTTTTCTAGCTCTTTAAAGGAAAGAAATATGGGCAAAACAGGAGGAGTACCGTCAGAGACAAGGACACATACCCAAAGGAGAAAGAAACATCGTACGGGGGAAAGCAAAAGAGACCCTTTTCAACAGATGGTAAGAGGAAAGGGGCTCGTCAAAGGACGGAAGATAGACGTATAAGATCATACTAAAGATTAAGGAGTGGGTACCCGAGAACACGGCTCGATGGAATATCGTCTCATACTAAGACTCAGCGTCCACCGGTGCTGCTTTGAAGTGTATCTAGCCACGAGCGGACAGAGATACAACAGTAACTGCCGATTATGCGGAGAAGAAGAAGAAGACTAAGAACACACGATATTCGCGTGCCCCGATCATGAGCAGGACAGGAGGGAACTAGCAGCACAAGTCTGTACGCCATTGTCAAAAGACAACATAATAGAGACGATGCTCAAGGCGCCAGATAATTGGGATAGGATAGCTTCTTTTATCAGTAAAGCCAAAGAAAAAAAGGAAAGCAAAATAAGAGGGAAAGTCTAATAGGCTAAGAAATACAGCTTCCTAAGAGGGGTCCTCCGGGACCAGAACAAGCTCTACCCAAGTAATATTGAAAATGAGTTCCAGCGAGTCCTATAGATGCTGCGAGGACTATCACACGACGGGCCGGGGCGGGGGGGGGGGGGGGCACGTCAGGTTTTTGATGAAAATATTTTCGAATCGATTAGAATTAATTGTGGTAGTGAAAATTGTAATTGTTTATAAAAAATGGGATTTTCAGTTAATAAAAAATGCATTATTGAGGAGGTTTCCAATTTTTTTCCAAAATATGATCCGGTAGATCTATTTCTCGTCGTTTTGTTACATTAAAGAAGACTTCAAGCGCCATTTTTCTATAATAATTTAGCAAATAGTAAAGAAAAGTCGCTTTCTCGATTCCTATATTTTTTTTGTTTAATACCCTGTATAAAAAAATGTAACAACAATATTCAAAAAAGCGATAGTCTGTTTTATAACTTAGGATATGAAGTATTAATTCTTACTATACAATCCTGATAATTATTGTTTTCTGCGTGAAGATTGATTTTAATCCATTTTTCAGCGCTTCGGACTACTGTGCGGCGGTCCTTCCCGTCTCTCTTATAACGTTGCCGCAGGTCAGACTGATCCCCAGCTTTATTCCAGGCTTGCTAAAGGAAGTCGGAGAGGGAGAGAGGAAAGCGTACGTCTCCATTTCGTGCCGTGCGTGAAATAACTGGTACCGAAATCTCGCGGTGCGCGCACGCGGCTTCTGGTGCTATCAATTCACGTGTATTGTCTTTTTGTACGTGTATTGGTGTGTGTCTTGCTCGAATCTGGAGCGCTTTAGAGTGTGCCGATTATCACCTTATAATGTCACCCCCCTCCCTAATCTGCTTGCAAAGCAAGGTTGTACGCGCATCGTTTGTATATGTTTCTAGTGCGTGCCGGCGCGTGATTTTTCGCGCACATTTGTGCATTTTAATGTTTTCGTTCTGGTGTGCGTTTGTGTCGTTTTTATTTTTTCATCCTGCTTTTGGGTAATCTTATAATGACAGTGTATAAGTATATCTTGATTTTATTAGAAATCTCGCTTAATTCTAGTCATTACAAGAATAGTCTACATGTCAGTGTTTTACATTTGGCGTGCTACGCATGAACGTAGTTGACAAAAGATTAATTAGAAATTAGAATTAAGTAAGAACTTTGAAACAAATCAATTGTTAATAATTAGAATATAGTTAAAATAATTCGCATTTTGGTCTTGTTTTCTTCGGTGTGTTTCCGTGTTCGTGTAGTTACAGAGTTCGTTTCGTTACACTCTTCCCCAGGTGCCTATAGTGCATGGGTGGCCGCACTTCAACTAGTACTTATTGTTCTTCTTTGCTGTCTAATAAGTTAATGAGTATGTCACTTTTCTGGCTGGTGCCGGCGTTTGAGGCTGGGGTGAGCTGTCAGCTTGTGTACCTGCTGTGGCATTCTGCTGCTTGTTTGGTGGGATTTCGGCTACTGGCTGCACTGCTTGCTTGTGTGGTCGTTCCGGGGTTCTGCCGCTCTTTTTGTGTGTATATGACCTCTGGCTTCTCTCTTTGTTGTTCTTGGGCATTGGGCGGATCAGGCATTCTCGTTGAGTCTTGAAGTCTTTCGAAAGCGTCGAGTTTTTGAGTGTATCAAGCGTGCTCTGGTTTTCCTCCTCCGATGCTTCATTTTCCGTTTAGTCCTGGATTCTGGGATCATAGAGGTGGCGGCATCTTCGGATTGCATCCTCATATCTTTCGTTCCTCTCGTTATCCTTTGCCGTACGAATTTTTGATATCATTCTTTTTGATATCATTTAGTTTCTCCCGTTATCTTATTTCATATTTTTCCTCAAAATTTTCTGCGTCATTGTTTTCTTTCTTTAACTAGGCCACAGGTGCTAACTCTCTCGCTCGTCTGCTCTGTTCTGCCTGATTTCGTGCTCGTGTTATAGCTTGCTTAAGTATTCTGCAGCTTTTGCCCACTCTTCCTATGGTATATCACTTACTTAGCACTGTCCTTGTCGAGGTGAAATTTCGCGCGTTCTCACGTATTTCTTGCTTTATTTTCTAATAATGAAATAATGCACGAGTAAGTTGATGTTGTCGTCTTTTTACTCATAATTATCGTCTTTTATTTCTCCTATTCGTTTTCATAGTCTGGGAGATTTTAATTCTTGGCCGTTTTTATGTCGCGATTTACACGGTCTACCGGGTTAACCTTTGGGTGATATTATGACATTTATGAATTCTCTGCCATTATCGTATATTATTTTGTAACGTTACACATGATTCCTTCTATCTCAGACCAATCAGCCCATGCAACTTACGATTCTCTCGATTCCCCTTACCTAGGAGAGGAGCAACAGTGCCAGAAGATTCTTTTCTTAAAAGGGGGATACCTGCTATGGATGAGTTCTCGGTGAACGCTACTTCGACCAACGTTGACTTATATATTTTCGACACCACAGATATAACACAGAACTTGGTAGTTTATTTCATACTTAAGTTAGGATATTTTAGGTCAGCTGGCGTATAAAGGTATAGAGGTAGAGTGTGAATGCTACCCGCGTCCGTTCTCTCTTTCCCTCCTCCCCTCCCCTAGCCGTAGAAATTCTGAAACAATGAAAGGAAACAATCACCGTTCCCCAGAATTTTGACTAAAGATTATAGGGTTACGGGAATCGGGAAACGCTCGATCGGCGATTATACCTATAAAACTCTCCAAGAACACCTCTACAGATCCACTAGTTCCTGAAACAAAAGAAACGGATGAAAGACTCCCAACACCAATAGATTATCCCACGTCCACGTTCCCTCCGGCCACGTCGACTACACCCGATCGCCACTAATCCCCCTTCTGCTGTTCGTAACCACGCATTCCCCGTTGCTCTTAGATACCGTTCGGAGTGGCGGAAATACCGTGGCTGGTCCTGCGATCTAGAATTTTATCCAAATGCATATATTTTCTTTACTCGTTTGATATTCCTTGATATAATATTCCTTATTGATGATCGATCACGTAATCGAAAAATATTCCGGGCCAGGGACATGTAACGAGGTTCATTGGTTGGGATCGAGCGATTGGTCTACGACGACCAATGAGAGAATCAAGCACGCGCACCCGCACGAGATGTGTGCGCGTGAATTTTCGTGTATACACTCTTATGTAGCGGGGCCTCTATGTCTACATTCGCGCGTATAGTAGCGCGCTCTGCTTAATCTAGTGATCGTTAAAATGTCCCTAGACCATACGCGGCTAACTTCAACCGAGTTTAAGCCGAAGCTCAAAGCACATCCGAGGCTCGAGCCGCGGTAAATCCGAGGTTCGTCCGAAGATAATCCTAAGCTCACCCGAGGCGGCCGAGGCTCGCCGGTCACCCGAGGTTGATTCGAGATTAATCTGGATACGCCCGGCAGCACTAGTGCTAGCGCACGTAATAAATTATGTTTTAAATAAATATTTTGTATGTGTTCTTTTTTATTCTAGAAGATTTTACTTTGTATACATTTGTAATGCATATGAACGAAAGAAGTAGAAACTGAAGTTTATTAATACAGACAACCACGCATGAAGAATCGACAAAAAAATGTTATAATTATTTAACTATCTTGATGGTTGAGGAATGTAAACTTAATACATATTCTTATTGTCTTCTTTATGTCTGTATTAAGGGGGCTAGACACCTTTGTTCTGAAATAAAAAAAGTCATATTTTAATATATAAATGTAACCTAAATATTTCTTACTTTTTACACATGAAACGGGATATATTTAACTCAGCGTAGACCTTAGTATGGGCCTCTTATGTGGTCCAGAACCGTATTCATTGATGAAACAAGTTTTTTCACTGTCCGTAAGCTTTCAAGTTTTCCTGTGAATGGATTCACTCCAGATTTGAATTAAATTACTCTAAAATAGTATAATTTCGAGATAAGTGTAGGGATCATTAATCCGATGAAAAAAAAATTTTTGCTGTTTTTCATAAATTTTTCTTTATTTTTGTCAATTTTTTTAAATTTTTCAAAATTTTTCTGATGTAAAAATTTTTGCTGACATTTAATCCTAAATCCCTACACTCATTTCGAAATTATACTATTTTGGAGTAATTTAATTCAAATCTGGAATGAATCCATCCACAGGAAAATTTTTAAACTTACGGACAGTGAAAAAACTAGTTTCATCGATGAATATGGTTGATAAATATACCCCCTTTTATGTGTAAATAGTAGGAAATACTTAGGCTACATTTATGTATTAAAATATGACTTTTTTATTTCAGAAAAAAGGTGTCTAACACCCTTAAGGTGGTCTTACACCTACAAATTTTCAAAAATTCAAATTTTTTTATTGAATTTTTTAATTATATATGTTATTTAAAACCTAAAAAAAGTAATTTGGATAAAAAGTTTTAAAAATTTCACATGATTATATCTAAAAGAACCTACTATCTTTAAAATGACAAAAACTTGATTTTTATTATTTTCTGAGTTATTGATAGCAAAGCATTTAATTTACTTAATTTTACTTAATCACTTAATTTTAATTAATTACCTAATTTACTTAATTACTATTTTAAAATGTAAAAAATATTATGATTATTAAGTCATATTAGTATAAAAGTGAAATAATAAAATAATAATTAAATTTATGTAAGGGAGTTCTTATAAAAATGATATGAACTATATTGTGCAATTTGAAACTCAATGGTATCGTTTTGTTACCGTTTTACACAACTATTCTCGTAAAGTGACCATCTGATAATCGAAAATTTCACAGCCATTTACTATATTAATACTCTCTTTTAAACCTATGTCTACAAATACATTATAGGTTGTCTGCCGTTACCAGCGTAAACATAGCCATATAAACATAACCATCAACCATGTGATTTCAGCAGAGTTTGTTGTTATGCATAGTTTTTAGTGTTTTAATATTTTGACTTATTTGAAGGTAAATCAAAAGTGAAAATTTAATGTGTTATTATATGTAAAGATATATATAAAAAGTTTTTACAAGTTTAATAATATAAACGTGCAGTAACAGTTATGTTGAAATTTGAAAATTGCTTCAATTCTAGACAGGATTATACTATATGAAAATGAAATACAGGTATTCAAACCAAAAATATGAATTGTCAAGATATAGTTAAATCTAAATTAAATGTATGAAGAAAAAAGCAGTGATAATTCTGATTGACTGAATCAAAATATATCTATTTTATAAGAAAGATGAAAGTGAGATTATTGAGTTTTGCTCAGTATCTAGGATATTATTCAATAATTCAGAAGAGTTGCACACTACAATAAGCAGAGATGAATAGGGAGATTGCCAGCGCCCCGGAGAAAAGTGAGGCGAGTTTCTGCGCGCGGCGCACTGCTGCCGCCGCGCGGCCAGGCCTGGCA
>JAPYZO010001791.1:0-21960 GCA_030522905.1 Torymus flavipes
CACAGTTCCTAAACTGGTTTAAATATCTGGGCCAAACTTCACGCAAAAGTTTTTCTTCACTTTCTTTTCAACTACGGTGACAAGGGAGATTTAAAAAAAATTTCGTGGAAGCTTTTTGTTTTATCACTGTTTTTAACATTATAAGAATAAAACAAGGTTTTTATTTAAAAATTTTCAACGGAAATACCGTTTTTTCTGAACCGAGCTTGTGTTAACGTAAAATTATCATTTAAAATACGAACCGGATTTTCCATTACAAAGATGAATGTCAATGAATATATATTTTCTTCAAATAAAGCATGAAAAAATTACCATTTTGAGTTCCTCAAGGAATTTATTTATTTATCGATTTATTCAACTACCATCGAGCAAATTAACAAAATAGTTCGTATAACGATGAAAATCATTTTAAACATGAACATTGTAATTTCCTTTTTTAATGACCTAAGATTCCTGCAGACGATCATTTGTCATTGTATCACCACCCCGTAATTTCCTCCAATCAACCACCAACCTCCTTCCCAATCCAAACGAACAATCAACCCAACTGATTCTCCCCTCACAAATGTCAAAAGAATACACTCCCCCTTCCGTTCCACAATCCCCGCCTCCCTATTAACTCATTCCTTTGATAATTTCCCGAAAACTTCCCGACGGCGTCCTTCGCCGGCTTCTATAAGAAGCTTTGTTGTACCAAGGATGGGTCGGCAAGTTGGCCACGGGGCTTCTTCGCCACGCGCTGATCGCCCGGGCCTCGGTTGACGTGAATTTTTAAAACATATTAGACGCCACGTGAAGCATGTGAAGAGTACGCGACGTATATAAGGTCGTCGACGGTTATAAGGCACTGAAAAGGCGATGGTATTCGTTATTTAGGGAGATTGTAAATTGCGGGATTATGGGGGTAAAGGTGGGATGTAGATTATTCGGGTTTGAATAAATAAGGGAGATCTTTTTTAGGAAGCAAATTGCGGTTCTTTTGATGTATGGATTTCGAATGTTATTAAAGTACGAGACTCTAGAAAAATTTAGTATGCTATTAATAGAAGAGTCTTAATTAACGTCTTTGTCGCATTTTTTTAGTATTTATAGTTTCTTTTAAAAATCTTTAAAATGCAAAAAATAACAGGCTACTATAAAAATTTAATGTCCAAAAATGGGTCAAAAAAATTCTATGCACCGAGTAAGAATAGTAATTGTTAATTTAAAATTTGAAAAATTAGTACTTACACATTATTAAATACATCTATAGAAATTGCTGCGTACCTGGGAAAAATTTTGCAACTTCTCCTAAAATTTATTCACGAAAATTAGAGTTTAAACAATTCAACACGATTTTATAACGACGTTACATCGTGTATAAAGAATACTTTTAATTTTTGTTATATTTATCTTCCATTCATTTTTGCATATACTACATTTTAATTTAAAAGTTTTGCAAATTGACGTAGGTCTGTTAAGGTATAAGGTTACAAGTTCAAAACGAGATATTCCCGTTAATAATTAATAATACTGCAACATTCCATGCAAACGAGTATTACCATTACATCATTTCTTTTCCCAAAGAACATGTTCAAACTATCCCGCACTTTTTCGACCCAATTAATTCCATCCTTGAGCTATACCTCTATAACAATCTGAAGCTTTTTCTCCATCATTCATCTCGCCTAATGATACACGTAATTTATTCGCGTACTAATAAAAAGAATTTCAATTAGACTTTCGCGTACTTGGTTATATATACACTCTCTACGCTCCTAGTCAAATGCACGCTTCGCATGCGCTCGGCTCGCTGGTAATTTCATTTTTTACCATTCGCCGCTCCCCTAACGATATGCCTACCGAGCCACAATAATAAAGTGCGCGCGGCTAATAAAGAACTTCAATTAGGCCCCCGATCTCGTTACGCCGCCGCGCCGTTATTTATTTCGGAATTTGCATAGCCGGCTTGTGCGGCCAAGTAACGAGGGATAGGGGTCACAACCGATTCTAAACTTGATACTCTTGAAGTTACGAGGAGGACGTAGTCCGCACAAAAGAAAGCCCCGGGGGAAGGGAGAATGATCCGTCGAGAGAGAGACTAATGAAAAAAAAGCTCGGATGAAAAGGGGATATTCTTCTCTACCTGTTCCTCTCAGGTGTGTGTGTGTATATATACACAAATTGCATAGAGATTCCGGGAGCACTGCCGGATTTAATTGGAGAATGCCGTGTTTCCTCTAATTACACGAGCGACGACTGCACGCGCAAAAAACAAGTGCAGCGGGAGAAAATTCGAGAGTCGTTTCTTCGCCTTGTTGTCTTTCTCCACCCTTCTGTCTTGTAAAAAGGGACGAACTATGACCGGGTACATCGATTCCCCGCACCTGTGTTGTCACACACACACACAGACAAAGTGAACGCGTTGTATATATAATGACTAATTTTCATTACTGTTTGAGCGGCCGAATTTTAAAAAGCTGCCTTTGTTTGCGACTAAAGTTCGTTAGAGTGACGTTAATTATTTAAATGTGCTCGCAAAATTATATGCAAATGTTCTGTTACTGGTGCTGCGTATTTTTAAGCTAAACTCGGAGTGCAGGAATTAAGCGTCTTCTTGCGAAAACGAATGCCGTCGCTGCATTAGTCTAATGAGTTGGCGACATTAAAATGTTTAAAATTGCGTTTGACGTCGCACGTCGAGTAAAACTGAATCATTTAAATAGTCACTGTTTGCGAAAGTTGTTGCAAAAATAGCCAGGCACGCTTGTTTTTTTTCATTGAGAGAAGAGGAGAGATTCAGCGCGGAAACGGTCTTTAATTAAGTTTTAATTAGGAGACATGAAGCGAAATTGTTTTTTAAAAAAGTGCAGCAAACACCGGGGGAAGGTCGTTTCGAAATTGCTTATGTTTTAATGCTGCAACCGTGTGAGGAAACTAAATTAAAATCTTTTAATGATACAGAAATACATTTAATGTTTGAAGAGAAACAGTAACAAATGTGCGACAAAGAAATCATTAATTCAACATTATCTATACACAAGTCAAAGCAAAATCAACGTTAAATGTAATTAATATATTCTGGAATTATTCTTATCGCCCTCCATGTTGCATTATTTTGAAGATTTTGTTTTTTAACATCTAACACACCTAACCCTGTAAGATTGACAAAATCTTCAAAATAGTATATTTTGTAATGTATTTAAGACCCCACATTATTTTATCCTATGTTATGAAGATACAGTTGTAGCTTTTTTTATTACTTTTTACAATACTATATAGGCCGACATATGATTTATTCAAATTATTAAATACGCATCTAATGATCCTTATTGAAAATCGCCCATTTTTCTCCCATTTATGAAACGATTTTTTCACATTTTCTAGCCATTAACTAACGATTTCGGTCAACTGGCCATAAAATGGCTAGAAAATGTGGGAAAAATCGTTTTATAAATGGGAGAATAACGGGCGATGTCCACCAGGGATTAAGTAGACACCATAATTATTAGCATAACTATGTACTTTTTCCTAAAACACAAACCGGACAAAAAGCAATTTATATTACTTCTATCATAACTCAAACTAAAAGCTACACGACCATTACAATAATCGGATTCAAATAATATTTATGTATCGACTTTCCTAAACACGTCATTTACATTTACACGCCATTATCGGCCATTGCCATGACAAACGATTTACTCCAGGCATGTGCATAGCAGCCATTACACGGCCAGATTTCCTCGTTTGTCCCAAGGTCAAACCCCACTTCCCCTCACTTTGCCAAAAATTCATAAAACTCGCCGTTTTCGCGATTACCCGGGCCTTTATTCCCTCCGTTATCGCCACTACGGTATACAAGCGCATAACGTTACTATAACCATTAGCATTACGCCGTGTCATCGAACGGCCTCCGATATGTAAATACGCGCGTAAGAGGATCATCGTACCCTGTCCCTCAATAAAATACCCACCTCTCTCTCTCTATGTTTCCGCCACATACACTGACAATTTTTCCGTCCGTGTTCGTCGTGTCCGTTGCCTTTGGTCATATACTCGCGCGAGGCAACTCGTGCACGGGGAAGGTAATAAAAGTAGGTTTACTGCGCTTAGGAATAAACGTCGAGTTTAACGAGGCCGGCGGGGCTTTTATGCTCCCTCAAGGACAAAGATATCCTCCCTCCCTCTCCCTTTGGAAATTCGCCGTCGTGTGTCGGTTCATTCGCGAAATTATACGCTTTAAAGTGAATTTACGTTCGCGCCACCCACCCGCCGGCTGCCGGTGAATATAGTTCTGCCCTGTCTTCGAGATTTCAAGCTGGCTTGGTTCTTCCGTCTCTCTTTTTTTTTAGAACGCGGAGGTGTGTTATATGCGAGGGATGTAAAAAAGGCTAGATCGTAAATAATTTGGAAACTTGCATGCAGGATGTGTCGACGACTGGGTAGAAGAGAGAAGATGAAGAAAAGCGTATAGGTGCGATCGAACGGATTTATGGACGCGAGCGAGTGTGGCGCGCTATATTCAACATCGGTACAATGACGTTGACTTGATATTACGATTCTTCTTGGCATTTTATGTTTTTTATGAAAGAAGTCGGATCGTATAACTGATTTCTTTCAATAAAAAAAGATAATTATATAAGAAATGCTGTATAAGATAAAACTATGTATAAACAAATAAAAATTTTTCATAATAATGGCAACTGTTTTTCGTTTAATTATCTCTTTATCTGGATCACTGAAAGACTATACGAATCGTATTACCCCTCTTGAAATGATTTTATATGGAATGATTAATTTTCTGTTTGAATCCCCAAATTGTAACTCAATTTCCGCAACTACATACGAGATTACAGAGCGAGATAAAAGTATTAAAAATGATAACCTTCAATTTGAAAAAATTTCGTCATTGCTGCATTTTTCTTTCAGCAACCAAAAGAACGTGTGAACTACATATAACTTTCAACTTTAAAGCCCCCTTCAATATCAAAATCTACCAAAAAATCATCACGCCATTTCCTCGCCACCTCTTAAAAGCCTCCTTCACCCTCAAAAAAGCGAAACCTCCTCGATCTCCCAAAAAGAATAAAAAAAGAAAAAACAAGTATCACCCAGCTTTCACCCTCCAGCACTCCACTCTCACTATGCCACACTCACATTTACCTCCCGCCCGGTACGTTAATTCGACAAATGAAAGCCCTCGCATAGGACTGAAAAGTGTCGCTAGACGTGTGCGCCAGAGCAAAGCACACCTCGCGACACAAAGGAAGTGCGCGCGAGTGCGCGCCGCTCAAAGTAGGTCGAGGGGAATCTCCTCGAGCCCGCCGAGTCCTGACATTAACNNNACACGCCGTATTATCTCGTGCGTAGAGTTGACTTTTTGAAGCTGTCGGATCGTCATAGCGCGTGCGCGGTTTGCGAAATTAGAGGGAGAGAGGGGCAATCTTTTGCTCCGCTGCGTGCGAGAGAAAGTCGCGTTTTACGAGCCCCGGAGGTTATATATAGCGTGGAGTAGGCTGGTTTTACAAGGAGATGTGACGACTCCGAGTGGTCTTAATGTGAATCGTGCGTGGAAAACGTTGCGCGCCCCGAGGGTGGAGCGGCAGTTGTGTGCGCACGACGCAACGCTGTTTGTAATGAAGGATTGTGTCTCGTGCTCAGGTTACTTTGAAGATATACTATACGCGGTGCTGCGTTTAGTTTCATTTCAGTGCATCAAAGGGAACGGCAGTTCGTTCCGGTGGATTTTAATATGTCAAATTTGGATTATTCTATTTGATAGAATGTTGAAAATATTTAAATCTTTTTTCCCTTTACTAAATAATAGAAAATTGTAAATGTACAAAATCAACAATACAAATTATAATAAATCATTTCAAAAATGAGATCAGATTTGATAAATTAGCTTAAAAGCTATCATATTAGATAAACTGATAAGTTGTGTTTTTGATTATTTCCGTTTACCAATCGCTAAGTTATTTATATATGTCACAAAAAAATTAAGAATATCATTACAAAACTATAAAAAAAAATCTATAACTATACATATATACATTCATATCATAAAAAATGAAAACTGAAAACCTTTTATAGCCACACCCTCTGTCGCCGAATAAATCATCACACTTACATTCCCACTTAATTCCCCCCACGTTTCACCCCCGATCGATATTTTTAATTGCCCGAAAAAAATGCACGGCCCGTAAGAGCTGGCATCTCGCCCCCCTCCCGAAACTTCTACCTCTCGAAAATAGCAAGAAAATTCAGAGAGTCACCCTCCCCCGCTCCAACTTGTCCATGACTCCACCGAAACTCTCGCTTCCCCGGGCAGAATATACCCGCGGCGTACACAGGCAAATCGATAGACGCGCTCGCGCTCCTCATCAATTAATAAGTCGGCGCACGCGTGTCCGAACGGCGCAACTCGCCCAAGCGTGTCTTAGCCCGTTGTAGCCCCCATCCTGCAGGATATGGCCGATGCACACACACACACACACACACACACACACACACACACACACACACCTCGTAAATCAATCGGCGGCAGGTGTGCAGCAGTCGCTGTGTAGCGCCCGAAATTGTATGCTAAGATGCGGTCGCGATGATATGGCGTGCTGCGAATGTTCGCGCAGGTGCGCGGACGGGTATGCGGTTGCAGCGCGGTCTGGTTGAGAGCGAACGTGATTGGTATTGGCGTAGAGGTATACGTGCGTGCGTCTGCGTTGCAAGAGGATTCCGAAAGGGTTCTGAAAGCTATGCTAATTATTTTTGGGTAGGGAGTTGAGAGATAAGGATTTTGGGGATTGGGTTATGGATGTGGTAAAGTAATGGATGTCCATAAAAACATGATGTAAGACGATACAAATCTATGTGGGAAGTGTTATTTGAAAGTATTATCATGTATATAGATGGGATGGATAATTATGAATGATTCCAAATGGCTTTTAAAGATCTGACGATGACCGTGCAATCTGTCATCTTCTTAATCAACCATCTAAAAAGCAAGTAAAACAGCCGACAATAGACCCATTGTAAATGAAGAACTTCGGGGAAACAGTAGATTGATAACCCGTCGCTTTCTGCGGACTATGAAAAAGATATTTTCCCTTGACAAATGACGCTCCGGCGAGCGGCGAAACTACTCCGACCGTTAAAAAATACGATTTTTCGACAAAAGCCAAACAATATCGCACCGTCACTTCCCAACCTTCGAAACCCCCGAATACTTTTAACGTGTTTTGTTGTCCAGCTAATTAAATCCGTTTCTATGAAACCATCCTACAAAGGCGAAACATAACGCTGTAAACAGCCATTAGCAACACACACCGCATCGATCATTACAACACCAAACCAGTACCCACCATTACAAAAACTAACGAAGTTAGTTACCTCAGGCGATTAATCGCATTCTCTCGTTCAACAACGTTTTGCCTGTACCTCGATCGACGGGTATATCGTGAGCGCAGTCGTGACTTGTTGCACATCCGCGCTTTAATATGCGAAGCCGCCGCCACCACCAGCAACACCGGGGGGATAACGCCGAGTCGATCACGCGCGGATCGTCTTTTATCGGAGACGCGCGCGTCGGTGTGTGGCATAATGTAACGCACTTTGCGCCGATCCGCGTGGGGCATGCATAATGGAAGTGGTGAGAGATATAGAGAGAGAGGAGCCTATTGTGTCGGGAGGTATTGATTGGCGCCGGAGGTTGATACAGGCGATAGATTTTTAGGGCTAGTTGAGGAGTTTTAGAGGGAAAGTTTTATGATGTATCGTTTGGGGTTGCGGGAGGAAGAATGGAGGAATAATTAATTACTAGGTCGTGAAAAGGGATAGGGGAAAAGAGGCAAACGTCGATAGTTTTATTGTAGTTTTGCGTTAGTGTACTTCGAGGTGGTGATGAACTGTCAAAAGTTATTTTATAGAAATTAGCGGCGAATGAAGAAGTTTAACAGGATTTAATTTGTTGGAAAGTAAGATTTGGAAGTTAACAAAATCTTAAAATGAAAGAATTATTACGGACAAGTAGAATCAGTCCATAATTGGTCAGACTTACAAAGTCTTGTTATTCAAGTAAAGTTTTTGTTTCTATTTATAATGCTTGAAAATATAATGAATATCCTTTTATACTGATTCCCTTTCGATTACAGTGAAAAGTATACTATATGCCTCAGGTTTTCATTTTCTCACTGTATTTCAAAGAATTGAATAATTTTAATGACTCTTTTTTATTTGTCCATTAGAGGAATATTGAACTATGAGAGTATTGGAATTATATTGTTCAGGTGGTTTATATTGTATTATCATGCAAAAATTAGAGCAAACAACATTTTTCTTAAAATGATTTACGAGGCCAAAACTATTTTAAAGAAATTTATACTTATCCTACATTCAATATTCCATCTTGGAGAACTAAAATTTATAAATTTTAGTCCACACCACGCTATACGCGATAAGCAAACACCCACCCCCAGTCCCCAATCCCGCGATGACGATTACCACTCCTCCGAGTACCGTTCCGCTTAACCCCCCTCCCCCCGCACCACAAACTGTAATTCGCGAGATTAAGGAAATAGCCGAACTTTGATAACGCGCGCTGGCGCTACCTTGGTTCTCGCTATGTACACCTGGAAACTCGAATTTCCCCCGCGCCGCATTTGCTCAAAGGATCCGCCTTGCCGAGCGAAGGATGAATCATGTGGCGGCAAAAGATTTTCGCGTGTACGCCCCGTGTAAAGGAGGCCGGCTGGTATAGTATCGCGGTGGGAAGGATTAGGGGCTGACTTATCGGCGCGGGAGCTGCTTGGAATATAGGAATTGGAAAAGTACGCTGGAGGAGGTGAATAGCGAAATTCGGAGATAAATGTGGGAAGATGGTGGGTTTAGGATCGAGATCTATATTTCAACATATATTTTGGGTTAAAACTATTTGATCTACGAAAAAAATATAAGAAATATATAATGTGATATGTTATTTTATTGCGAATGTAATTTTACACAATTCACTTACACACAAAGCATGATAAACTTTGCAGACGAAGGTAATATTATCTAAAAATTATGAATATATTATTAGAATTTGTATAGTATTATATGAATATAAAATATTTATATGCAATTAGTGAAAAATAAAATTAAAATTTACTTCATTATTAATATTGATTCACGTATATTATTATTTTAATTACTCTCATGTGCATGAAATTCAAATCGTTAATTTCAAAACTGAAATTTAACTACACTTCAAATTTAACCGGATGGAAAATACAAAGAACCCAAAGCAGACTAAGAAATTTAACACAAATGCGAGTTAAAATTATTACATTAAAAGGATTGAATTGTAAATTACATCAGTAACTCTACGAATCTTGTTAATCTTGTGAATTCGTTCATTCATATTCCTGTACTAGAAATACCATCACTTATTATATTCACTATTCTTTTGCTACTAACACCTTATTTGTAAAATATTCTCTGTAACCTAGACCTTTGTCACATCATTTCATATGCATACATTTTTTCGCCTTACTTCCGCGGCATTGCAACGTGAATTATTATGATTCCCGCGAAATGGTGGTATCACGGTTTTCCGAACTAAAAGTATAATGAGCCACGGAAATGGGGCGCGGAATAATAAGAGAAAACCGTCCACCGCTGCTCGCCTGTCTGCCTTTGTTACTTTACAATAACGAAATGTTCCGAGAAGAATTTTGACGCGGCCGTAATCCGATGCTTTTATTTATTATATGAAAAAGACATTGTCAATTTCAAGCGATATTTTCTATTGTTAAACTCGACTATTCAGTGATTTTTTTCATGTTCTATACGGCTAACGAGTAAAATAGATAAAGTTGAACCATTTTATCTTGCGTATACCACAATAGCGGTTTGACGTTAATAAAAATTTCTCCGACTGAATTTCCGGAGATTCGCCGACATAAGCCAATTTCGATTGCCCGCTTGCCTGCTTTCACGGACGATATCAAATTTCAGGCGCATTGTTACGCTCTCTTTCTCGCTCTCTCTCTCTCTCTCTCTCTCTCTCTCTCTACGCACACAACTTCGGAATCCGAGCTTCCTTTCATTAAATCCAGTTGCGTTTTCGATTTCACGTTAAAAAGGTTATACAGCGGGCTAATGCCCATTCACCATTGTTTTTTTCTCTCTGCCCACTCTGTACTCGTACAAAAAAAAGTACTAACCGCGATACGAGCACTATTACCGGATGAAAATTTCGTTTAGTCCGGAAAGTCTCGCAGCGGGTTAATTAAAATGTCGGTGAAGGGGAGGGTAAAATCTCGGGAGTGAAACGCGAGAGATGGAGATTTTCTTGGGATAGAGAACATTTTGCGAGCAGCCAGAGAGAGCGAGAGAAATATTACGGAAAGACGAGGTAGAAAAGGTGTCATTTATCCTTCCAGAAACTCGCGACTTTTCTCAAAAGCACGCGCACAGTGAGAATAAAATTACTAATTTCCGCGTCGAGAAGGAGATGGAGAGAGAGACAATTAGCCTCGCGAAGATTGCAAAAATGATTTTGAATTAGGGCCAAGGTGCGAATTTGAATATCCTTTTATTGCGTTGATAATATCCAGTTTCGATCGGCGCCCGAAGTGCATTTTCATTATTGGTCGGTCGACCGGACGGACGGCTGTTACGGGAAAAGATCGCTGCAAGGTTAATTAAAAAGTAATCGAGGTGTCTAATTGGATGGCTAAATGAGCCTGCGTTGGCCGCGGGTAAAATATAAACATGGTATATAGCTATTTAATTACTTATACTGATAGTTTATTGGAAAAAGTCGTCTGCAGGCAATTATTAGAAGTTTAATGGTGTGTACACTTTATAATTAAAGCGTGTATTCGTTATATTATTTCTATTGTTGTATTAATTTAGTTCATTTAAACTAGGATGCCGAGAACAAAATATAACGATTGGTTATTCAATTTAAATGATGAATAACTCACTGTATTACAAATTATATCTTATTTAAGCGTGAGCTCTCGAGAGGTAAAGGGATACTCAGATATTCAACTTCGAAGTTCAACATTGAAACATTCATATGCAAATGAAGTTGTCCATGTTAAATTAACAACTTTCAAGTCAACTACCGTGTCCTCCTTTTAACCACAATAAATCATTTTCTTCAAATTCTTATTTCTTATATGCTCTATATAATGTTGTAATTTCCAACTTCCACCGCACAATTTAAAACCCTCTTTTCACTACAAAACCCAGTAATATAAATTTTCGTCAGCATATACCCGATAAACCATTCGCAAAGATAAAGCTCAAATTCAATTAACAATGAACCGTCAATTCCATCACCACCTCGACATAGCCGATCACCCCGGACTTTATCCATCACAACTTTTTCTCAATCTTGACATTCCCGTCGCGCCCATTCTACCGAAAAACAATCAGATTTCAGCGCGTACCTCCTCATAAGCATCCCCGCGACTACATCGCTCACGCATCGTCTACCCGTGGAAGAAAAAAAATCGAGAACGCGCGCGAGAGATAGCAAAAGGGACAGGTCGTGAAAAAAAAGCGAGGATGGCCGCAAAAAGGGCTCCGGGGGAGGGAAAAATTAATGGCCTTGACCTCGAGACCATCGCCACCAACACTACCAGCAGGCTGATGATCATCCATCTTCCGGCGTGTCATGCCGCGGCGGTGGGCTTTTTCGAAGGATTGACTTCTGATCGATCAATCTTGCGCGCATTTTCGCGCGCGCGCGGGAGCGTCAATTTCCGCTAGCACGTATACGCGCGAGTGTTCGGTGTGTACACAGCGATCAATGTGTAGAGTGAGAGAAAGGTGCCAAAAAATTTTTGGACGCGGTTCGAAGAGCACCACCGAGTGATGGTTATTGGAGTGGAAAAGAGAGAGCAAGAGAGAGAGAGAGGGAGGCGAATATATTGAAATTGGTTGTGAATTGTCGAGGATGCAAACGTGCTTTGGCTGGGGAATTTGGAAGATGATGATAGGGTTAGAAGTACCGCAAGGTTGGAAACTTTCAGTTTTTGTTTTTTGTTGTTGTTGTTAAAGTTGTTTAAATAAAAAATGAAAATTGTTTAAGTTTATTACGGCTGAAGGGTTAGTTTGTAAGCAAAAACTCGGTTGGGCAAACTCATGCAAAACATCTTGCTGAAAGTTTACTTCTTAGCATTCTAATGAGGCGCGCTGAGCAAGTTAAAAGATAAATCGTTATTCCGAAATAAAAAGCTGTGTGCGAGTTTTTAATGAGTCATCTGTATAACTCTAGTAGGTAATCATTTACTAGAACTTTTCAAAAGTGCTGAAAATGGTTAAGACTAATTGTTATATTTTAGCTGTCATTGAAATGTATTTTTGAATTTTAATCGCCTATATGTAAAACGGAATAATAATTTAACTTTTAAATGCTAGCAATTTTAAGTTTTTAATTGTCTCATGAATTTTATAACTAGAAATGCTCATTAAAAATTGCGTGATTTAATACTAACCACAATTATTAATTAAATTTTTGATTGTCCTTGCATAAGTATTAAAGAAGAATGTATTAACCTTTATACATGGTGTAGAATTTTCACCAGCTAGAAATTATTGTGTAAAATGGAAAAATCAATTCTTTTGTACTCGTAGGCAATCGAAACAAAACAAGATTTTAAAATGCGAAACTGCCTAAACGTTTATTTACCATTCAAGGATGCAGTTAGCTTTTTTACTACAGTAACAACAAAAGCTATTTTTACAACAGAATCGATAAAAAAAAGTATGCATCTATTCTCATTCTATAAAAACCAATACAAACGATCCTCATTACAATAAATTGTATCTGTATTTACAATTCAACGACAGCGAAAAATCTAGCGTGAAAAATCTCCAGCCTCCTTGCTTTTTATGTATCCGCGCGGCGCCTGCAAAAACAAAGACGTCGTCGCTCGCTCGCTTCGCCGACAGAGCGGCTTTTTGAATTCCGCGGCATCACCGCGCTGCACTTGAGCACTTTTCTTATGGCGCCAGCATGCAACCCAGCGATTTTTCTCTCTCTCCCGAACGGAACGAGCGAGCGCCACGCGAGAAAAATCACCTGAGTAGACAGATTTGTTACGGAAAGCGGCGATACCGGAGAATGGGGCAAAAAACAATGCAATTTTAGTACGAGCGAAGAAAGCGAATATTTTAGCATTTATTTGGGTTTGGGGAGTTTTGTGTATATGTTTTTGAGGGTGAGGATGTGTCAGAGGTTTTGTGGAATTATGTATTTAAAGATGTTCTCATATATTCTCTGTTATTTCGTTTTAATTTTTACTAATGCTTTTAGTTCTTATAACTAAATATACAAATAAACTCTGCAATACTTTTCGAATTTTGAAATAAAATTATTATGATTTTACGATATAGCAAAAATAGATTATTAATTTTTTATTATATTTATTTATTTTTATTTGTTATCATTTTTTCAAAAAAGTTTTACTGAAAATCACGGTCACACCTTGCCGCCAAAAATCTGCTGATATCACAGGAGCGAAAAACCAGGAGCGTCCACACCTTGGGTAAAGAGCTTTTTGTCTGTTTACTCGCGCGTCGCGTGCCGGGCGATAATAAAGTCTCGACGTCCTGCGATGAAATGATCCAAGAAACGCGCGATAGCTTCCCCGGAGGAAAAATTTTCGTGCTGGAGATTCAAGAGGGTGGGAAATATTTTGTGCGCTGAGTGTATAAAGTACGCGAGTACCGGCGATATGCAGAAGGAATTTTCAATTTAGCGAGGAAGGATGTATATAAGAATAAGCCATTTCTGGTATTTCTCATCGGAATCGTATAAATACATGAGTAAGTAAAATGGTCGGAAAAATGAGTGAGATACCGGGTTTATACCCGGTTAGATTATACATGAAAATTATTTTTAATAAAACGAGAATCTGTGTGTTACTTTTGTTTTAGACAATAATAATTATTTATTTTATTATAACGAAAGATATTTACGTTTATAAAGCATAGCGCTACGTTGCACATTAAAATGAAATAAAGCATAAAAAGTTTAATGCATGTTTCTCAGAAGCAGCTTAATATAATAAATTACCTAAGTAACACGGCGCTATAAATTTGATCAACGTATGATGCCCCGCAATAAATCCACTTACTTCCTCGTCGTAATTAAAATGAACAAACGCGATAATAATAAACTAGCCCAGCCTACACCTGGCGCCCTAAAAAATCCTTCAAAAACCTGTGTACACAATTTCCTTCCACACTAATTAAATCCACCTATCCTGAGAAAGCTCCACCCACGCAGTCATAAAACCCTGTGATATATGGGAGAAACATCGACATTCTCGTTCCTCATCAACGCTCGCTCACCTCCTAATTTCCATTTTCCCTTATCACTCGCGAACTTTACGCGCGCGCGTAAAAACGGTGGTAAACCCGCGCGTCCAATGATCGATTTCGGTCGCGGAAGAATGACCGAGCGCGGCACGAGTATATAGTGTGTGTACGCGTGTCACGGCTGAAAGCATGCGCGTAGGAGTGTACAGCAGTGGATTGGAGTATATCGAGCGATTGCGATTGTAATCGCTGATTCATGGGACGATGGGCGGGGATTACGTGGCTGTGTGGATAGAATTATTGTTTTCGGGGAGGTTTTTGATAACCTTGTTTTGTTTGAAAACGCTGATTGATACGGTACCGATGGGGGTTCGTGATTTATTCGTTCGTTGAAAATTTTATTGTGTGTTTATTTTTGCTTTACTTAAAATATAAAAAAGAGTTAAAATAAATTTAAACAGAGACAAATGTTTGCTTATCTTCTTCATAGTACGATATCTCATTCGAATTACTTCACACATTTTTGGAATGATAAAAATCGATTTTTATATTAGTATTCTGCTCGAAAATTCTTCGAAAATTCGAATATTCAAGGAGCGTTTGTCTAGAGAAAATATTATGCAATCAAAATTTCGTCAATGTCATTGGATTTTACTGTCCCAGATAAACTTTTCGTCTCTCTTTTCGACGACAAATTTTATTCAGGCGATAATTTTGAAAATAATAAAAATCCGAACGCCAGAGCATTCTTCAAGTTTAGTTTTTTTCTAAAAATATGCAAGTAAAATTCCCAATGTTTGCGAAAACTTCTTGCAAAACTTTCACATTTCGAAAAATGCCAGTAGTAAACACTATGACTTTGACAGTTTTGCAGCGAAGAATTATATTCCGCAGAAAAGTTCTTTTCGCGAGATGAAATCATTACTTAACCATAAATCTCAACTTTATTTATCGCAATAATAACCGTCAAACACGTGATATTAAACTTCACACTTGTTTCACTACATCTCTCTAAATTCAATTTTACGCAACCCTCTGCCCCCGACTAATCGATCCTCATGCATAATCAAAATTCAAATTCAGCCGGAGCTTATCCTCTCCTTTCACGTCCTTCCCCTCCGATCAAAGAATTCCATCTTCTCCGATCAGCTCTCTCTCCCTCTCACTTCATCTGGGCGCTACTTCGCAGATGATCCTAGGGGGTGTACCAACCTTCCCGCATCCCTCCGTACGCGGACCTTTTTCGGGACGTTTAGCGGCTGCGAAAGGAGACAGATAGCGATAGGGTCACGTGACCACTAGCAGTAGTGGTAGTACGCGCAGGCAGGCTGAGGAGGAATGATGTATGGAGATACGGGGGGATTTCGACGTATAACGCGCCTAGAGTGAGTGAGAGAGAGAGAGGGAGAGAGAGAGAGAGAGAGAGAGAGAGAGAGAGAGACGACGCTGATACAATTTATCGATGTGTCCGGGCGCTGCGAGCGGTTATTATTGATAACGATGCCTGTTGAATGACACGCGCGGAAATTCGAAGTAAAGGACGAAGGCGTGGGCGATATAGAAATTGATAAAGGGCCACGATAAACGAGGAACGTTTTGTTACCCACCCACGGATATTAACGTGCGTGTATACATATATGCACGTATTTGTTTTAGCGGCGCAAGGCCGCTGACCGCGTGAATTGCCAACGCCAGTTTTCTTCCTCCTCTTCGTCCTGTCTGTCTGCTGAGTTTCACTCGCCAGTCACGTCATTTATGCGGGAAATGGTTCTTTTAAGACTTCCGGAATTAACGCAGGCTTTTCCGAACGATTGGGCGCATCGATTGTTTCTCAGGGAAACGGCGCCATTAGTCATAGTAATTATGGGTTCATAAAGGTCGGATCGATTTGACGGTTGTATAAGCGGTATGCGTCAATGTTGATGGCATAAGTAAGGTATGGATCCTGATGTAATCCCGGAAATTTTTTTTTATTTTTAGGCTCAATTTGGCACTTTGGACAGATTATTATTTCGCTTGCAATTTGATATCGTTGAATTAAAGAATTGGGGTATCGATCTGCCTGTGAAATATTAATAACGAATAATTTCATCGTCCGCACAGTAGCGAACGAAAAAAAAATATCATAATATATTAATTACAGTTATATAAAAGTTTTAATTAATGCTTTCAATCAAAATTATGGCATAAATTATCAATAATACTTGATTATATTAAATGTTGATATTTTAATCAATCTGATTAAGTGTACAAGCCATGATTGAAACTAAAAAATAAAATATATATATATTATTATTAATAATTTATTGCTATTTAATTCCCTAATAAAGTAATTTTACACACTTGAAAGTTAGTTTATAAGCTTCAATTTAAAGTTATTGTGAGTCTATATAGTGCTTTTGATCTCTTGTAATAATCAGGTTGCTTAGTTAACTTTGATCCCTAGCTTGAATAACGTTACCACAGGATATCTTTCTCATTTTGTGCGAATCTTTGTGATTGTAATTGCAATGGTTCCTACGAATCACCTTTTAAAATAAATTTTCATTACTAAATATACCACGAATTGAAGAAAATAAAATAAAATAAATATAAAATGCTTTGTTATTTTTATTAAAAATTAATAAAAAATAATTATTGTAACCCAAACGACAATTAACACCATTCCTCATCTTTCTGTTCACAGACCTAACTGACCTAACCAGCAGCATTACAAGAATCCTGGGCCAAAGCTAGAGTCACCGCATGCGCGCCTCTATACCTCGTCGCAGCCCAGCGTGACGAGCGAGCGAGAGCCAGAGCGAGCGAGCGAAAGCGTGTGCAGCAGCAGCAGCATAGCTCGATGCCCGCGGAGGCGCGAGCACGAAGATGTCAGCCGCGAGGCGCTACCGCCACCAGCAGCAGCAGCAGCAGGAGCAGCGCTGTCGCGAGGCTTATTATTACCGATGAGGGCGCGTGTGGGGATGCTCCGGTCATCCGGTTAGAGTCGTATGGAGGGGCCGGACGCAACGCCGGGCACGGAGAGCAGCAGCACCTGGCTACTGAACCTGACGCCGACGATCGCGAACGAGCACAGCCCCGACAGCTTCTTCCGGTCGTTCCCCGGCAAGAACTCGCCTTACACTACAACACGGGTGAGTTGCTGGTATGCGTGGGTGCGATTGAATTGAGTATTGGGTTCGGAATATTTTTATCAAATCGATTTAATCGTTATTTTCATCTAGTATAAACTTGATAAATTTTATTATTGAAAAGGAATGACATAAATTGTAATAAGTTATAGCTCAAACATTTTACATTTCGTATGAAATTTTTGAAAATTCCGAAATTTTCAGTCGAAAGTTGAAATAAAAATCGATTTTCTTATAGATCCCAATATAACTATAGATAAGAACAAAATGATATTTGACATTTATTGATACTATCATCAGCCTTAAAATTATTTTATACCAGTCCATGTCTCCAGGATTTAGAAGGATTTGAGAAGAGTTTCTTATCTTATCACTACCAATTTTAGTTTACATTACAGTCTTTACGTTTATGTATATCAGGGGACCAAACTATCTTTTCCAATACTTCCTTTTCCCATGAAAATATTCATAGCCATAAGAAAAAGACGTCAAAAAGTAACAAAAAGCTGTCTTTAAACGCGATTACTTTTCTTACATTTATGAAAAAGTCACGTTTGGGACTCGTTCAGATAATATCTTCAAAGCTTGAATGTAGGCGTTAAAGTTCATTTTTAATTTCATCAGTCATTTTTAGATTTTTCAATACGTATTTTTAGAAACGTAAAGTAAAAGTTACTACTTTGTCATCAATTTTTATGCACTTTATAAAAAAGCTACCAAGTTTGTAAATTTAGATCTGGCAAGGATGTGTGATACAGATCTTCAATATCCTCTTGCAAAATACGTAAATATTTTGCATAATTCAATTTTACATTTTAACGAAAGTTTTCAAATGATGACATCTTATAAAAATTAAGAGTTTAGAGATTCGAAAAGAGATATAATTAATCTAAAAATGAATTTAAAATTCAAAATTTACATAAAAAACGCAATATTATACTTTACTTTTTATAAAAACTAGAATAAAGTTATTTAAATATATATATATATATATATATATATATTATCAATTTATTTTCGCTTAGTTTCAAATAAATTAAATTATTCTTCTTCAACTTCAAAAATAATTATAATGACATGCTAAAAGTACTAATACAGACTTTTTTTAAATTATAGTAGAATTTTCACTAAAATATTCACCTAAACAATCAATTTTTCTATAATTTTCATAGTTTGCAAAAGCTGCAAATTTATTTTAAAAGGTACAAACCAGAAAATTAAAAATATCGATTTTAAAAAATATGCATAAATTTTTTAATACCAATATAATCTGCAATAGTAACTTTTCTACAATAATTCCTACCAATTAGTCAAGTTGAAATATGCAAATTGTACCTACCATTATATGTCACTCAGAACGATTTCCTTTAATCATTCGTTTTTTTATAACACAGCGCCTTATTGATCCCGACACAGGTAACTTATTCAAGAAGTGAATACATTTTACGTACTGAGTATGTGCGTATGCTTACTTCACGTACTTCCGCTCATGTTTAATTCAATAGAAAGGGTCTGAGATACAAAAATTATTCATAAATGTCTTCGTATTTTGTAAAGATATATGAATGTAAATTATTTTTACTTCGTAAATAAGAGTATTCGAATTGATTTACTGCTTCATAGAATACGTGTAATGCTTGGAATTTTCAATTATTGGCTACATTGATTCATAGCTGAATTTAATAAAATATAAAAAATATTCTTTCAATCACAAACTTAAAAAAAAAAATTCAAAGTAAAATATCATTAAAATAATTAACTGTATAAATGTCGGTTAGCGAGATATTCTTTTACAAAGCTATCTAAATCTTATTGTCCACTGTTTGTTTGTTCTTATTAAAACAAATTTGTTCTCAACTCAACAACACGATTCCAAAAATCTTGCAAAAGTCATATATATATATATATATATATATATACTAAATCGCCAAATTTACATTACAGGCAATCTTGTTGGCCCTGGTACTTGGCAGCATAATTGTTGGCACGGTAATCGGCAACATCCTCGTCTGCGTGGCTGTGTTCCTGGTAAAGAAACTGCGCAAGCCGTGCAACTACTTGCTGGTCAGTCTCGCGGTGAGCGACCTCTGCGTCGCCCTCCTCGTCATGCCCATGGCCATGCTCTACGAGATTAACGGCAACTGGTCGTTCGGGCCCACTCTATGCGAGATCTGGGTCAGCTTCGACGTACTGAGCTGCACCGCAAGCATACTAAATCTCTGCATGATATCCGTCGATCGGTGAGTTGGCTTTGTTTTATTGGTCTGATTGCTTTATCAGTTGTATTTACATTACTCGATATACATGACAAAGAATATTTGTCATAATACTTTGGTGCCCTAAAAATAAACTTTTTCAGCAGTAAAAGGTTAAGTTACCTTTATGAGTTTGCAATTGACCTTTTGAAAAATAATTTTTATCTTAGCTTGTAACGACCCTAAATTATGCATAATAATTTCAATATAAATGTATACTAAATGATTCTTTCCTACATTAACTCTTTAGTTTATATATTACGCGATAGAACAGAAATAAATTTCTAATGCTTATAGATCAACCAAATTGTAAACAAGTTCGGCTCCATTCTCTATATTATTAAGAGATCAAGTGACGATCATTTTCTGAACTTTTAACTATGGGTGATTTGTTTCGAGAAAGCTTGATCACTTCCAGTAGTAAACATATACTTAAAATTTTATTTCATAAAGACTATTTTTTTTCTTTAAACTTAAAATAATGCTATTTATCTAATAATTTAATAACTTTCTATCATTAATACGTCGAATTTCTGAATCTCATAAAATACAAAACTAAGAAAAATAACTATTTCCTTCTTCTAATATACCATGAACTAAAGTATATGTAGATGAAAGATAAGATGTGAAATGAAAAGAAATAAATAATTTGAATGAAATTTCTATAAAATTGTTTATAGTTTATTAACGAAAATATACATAGCACGCTAAATTTTTTTTTTTACACTCCGTGCGCAAAGCTTGATTTCGTACACGCTCGAATAAAAAAGCATACGCTAAATCAAGCTTTGTACATGTCGTATCAAAAAATACGGTTCGATACGCGTGCGAGAACGTGATTTTCATCTTATGTGATCTTTGCACCCTCGCTCCGCTCGGGCGCAAACGTCCACACGAGGGTAAAATCATTTTTACGCACTAGTATTGTACTATTTCCTAACTAACTGTGCAAACTATTTTTTCACACAAGGTATTTTAAGGATTACTTCCGTAATCGTTAAACATACAAAACTCGTTTTTTTCAGTTTTCAATTTTTGCTTTCTCAAAGAGAAAGCTTGGTAACGGTGAAGTTTTTCGATCACGAGATTTCGATGATTTTCGATATTTCTGAGCTCTCTGAGTCGAAATATGCGTTTTCTAGAAAATGTCCTAATTTGTTCGCAGCATAACTCGAAACTGGACAGAGATATCAACTTTGGCAGATACATGAAGTTTATTTTCAAGTTTTTAAGTTCAATTATATAGTTAATCGGATATTTCGTCGCCGGGTTTGGATATCCGTAGAAAGTAGGCCCATTTTCTTAAAGGTCTTGAAATGACCTATCAATCTATATGTTTGTTGGCCCGATCGGATAATATTAAGTCGGTTAAAAAAATAAAGAAAAATATGGTAAATTCGAAAATAATTTTGTTTAGCTCTGGGTTTGGATATCGGTTGGAAGTGGATCCATTTTCTGAAACGTCTTGAAGGATAATATTAAGTCAGTTAAGAGAAATAAAGAAAAATATGGAAAACTCGAAATAGTACATCCCAACCCGCGCGTGACATTAACGCCCGAGCCGAAGGCGAGGGCAATAAACACGCGGGTTGAGCTGTCTCACTTCACTTCCATGTTGCGTATACTATTTTTTCGCATGTATTCCCTGGAGGAAAGTATATTATTATCGTCTCACCCTGATCTCAGGGTCTTAAGTGCCACATAACCTCACGCCTAAAACTGCGGGGCGTATGCGCCTTTCTAAATATCTACCGATTAGCGCCGCCTGCAGGTGATTTGTGGTGCTAGCCGGGCCGAAAATTAGAGAAACGCGCATGCGTGTCGCAGTTTTTAGGCGTGAGGGAATGTGGCACTTTCGGCCGTGACAGCAGGGGGGAAGACAACCCTTTCCAACAAGGTATGAAAAAAATAATTTTTTTAATCGCTTATACAGAAATTATACTTTAACATCCTAGAGCTACCACTACAAAATTGAAGAAAAAAAATCATGCCTGAGTTAGGGGATATTTGAAACTTTAGCCGAGTTATATGGCAGTTAGCAGCGGTTTTTTTTTTCTCAAAAACTCATAAACAGAATGGATTGAAATTTTCACAGATTATAGCTATTTATCCTGCATTTTATTTTTATTTTTTTTTTAGATACATATACGGGTAAAAAACCCTTAAGTACATAGTTAAAAGAACAAAATATTTACAGTCGATTAATAAAATTGTAGCAATATCGGCTTTATAACATTTTTAAAACTCCATATAGATGTAATATCCGATATATTAAT